>MU726058.1:149931-247743 GCA_026770625.1 Nicotiana glauca
GAGTGTTTTGGGACACTTAGTCCCTAAATGAGAGCTTAAGAGTTGAAAAATGGTCCGTATTCGGAACATTATGAAGACGACCTCGGAATGGGAATCTGATGGTTTCGTTAGATCCGTTAGGTGATTTCGGGGTTGGGAGCGTGTTCGGAATGTTATTTGGAGGTCCCTAGCTCATTTAGGCTTGAAATGCCGAAGTTTGAATTTTTGGAGTTTCCGGTCCGATAGTGAATTTTTGATCCGAGGGTCGGATTGGAATTCTGGAAGTTGCTGTAGCTGTGTGTGCAAAATTTCAGGTCATTTGGGCGAGGTTTGGTTAGGTTTTTGATCGAAAGCATATTTTGATAGAATTTGAAGTTCTTAGGCTTGAATCCTTGATTTAATCGGGTTTCCGGTGTTGTTTGAGGTGTTTTGAGGATTGGTACAAGTTCGAATAAGGTATTAGGTGGTATTGGTGCTTTTGGTTGGAGTCCCGGGGATCCCGGGATGATTTCAGATGCTCAACGGGCAAACATTGGAGATAGAGGGAAAAAGTTGCAGCAAGCTTCTGGTATTTTCGCTTCCGCGGTCCTGGAGCCGCATAAGCGGTTTCCTCACCGCAGATGCGGAGCCGCATAAGTGGCCATTTCTTCGTATAAGCGGAATTTTCCCATCCCAGGAGAACCGCAGAAGCAGTCTCCTTACTGCGTAAGCGGAACCGCAGATGCGGTTTTGAGTCCGCAAAATCGGACACTGGCCTCTTAAGTTGAACCACAAAAACGGTTAGTCTCACCGCAAAAGCGGCACCGCAGAAGCGGTCCCTGGGCCGCAAAAGCGGAAATCACTGGTCTGAAAAAGTGAAAATCTGAGGGTTTATTTCAAAGTTAGAAAAATCAATTGAGGGTTCGGGAGAAGGCGATTTTGAGTGGATTTTGAAGAGAAGATCATTGGGTAATGTTACTTTGATCCCTTCTAGCTATATTCCATCATTTCCTAGCTAAATCAACTATTAAAATTCAAATTCAAGGTCTAAAATTGAGAAAAATGGGTGAAACTTCTTAGGCTTAATTTTGTGATTTTGAGTGGGCATTTGACCTCCGATTTGGGAGATTTTTATATGGTTAGACTCGTGAGAGTACGAGGGTTCTAAAAATATGAAAATTATTCAATTTTGAGATGTTGGCTGGAGGGGCATTTTGGTCATTTTACCTATTTTCGCGCCCTAGCTTTAATTTAAATAGTGGAATTAGTTGTTTACAATATTATTTACGTTTTGTAATTGAATTGAAGAGATTTGGGCCATTTGGAGTCCGATACTCGTGGCAAGGGCATCATTCCCTAGTTGATTTCGCACCGGTTCGAGGTAAGTGGTTTGCCTAACCTTGTGTGGGGGACTTCGTCCCTTAGGATGTGATAATTGGTAATTGAATGCCTTGTATGTGAGGTGACGAGCGCGTACTTGAGCTAATTGTTGAAAACCCGGAATTTTACTTAAATACTTAATTTGGATTTTCTTTCATATTTGCTTTATCTTACTTGCTATTATAGCTTGTGCTAGCGTAGAAGAGCATGTTTAATTGATCCAAGTTGCCTAATTGTTTAAATTGTCTTAACTGTGATTACGTGGAGCATGTTAGGCCAGTATTATTTGTTTCCTTGTATTATTGCACTTCAATTTCTTAATATTTCTCTGATGTTGGTTGCGCATTTACATTGGGACTATGGATGCGGGATTCCGGGAGCTCCCCCTTGTTTGTTTTCTTTGGGACTACAGGTTTGATTCCCGGGAGATCCCCCTGCACTTTTATTTTGGGACTATGGGACGGTATCCCGGGAGATCTCCCCGCACTTTTATTTTGGGACTACGGGACGGTATCCCAGGAGATCCCCCCTGCATTTTTACTTTGGGACTACGGGACGGTATCCTGGGAGATCCTTGATAATGATATGAGAATTGGACTACGGGACGGTATCCCGGGAGATCCTTGATATTGATATGAGAATTGGACAACGGGATGGTATCCCGGGATTTCCATTGGACAGTTGATAAAAGGGCTACAGGACGGTATCCTGGGAGAGCCTCGTCGGTATTCTTGTATTAGCTGTATTTACTCTGTGTTTCTGTTTTGTCTTGCAGTATTATATTTCATTGAAATATCGTACCACACTGCTGTGTTCATTAGTTTTCATCATACTTCAACACTGTTAATATTTTGCTATTTTATTATTTTTGTCTCAGTTGGGCCCTGACCTTTCCTCGTCACTACCCAATCGAGGTTAGGCTTGGTACTTATTGAGTACCGTTGTGGTGTACTCACGCCTCTTCTGCGCATGTTTTTCATGTGCAGATTCAGGTACCTCTACGCAGGCGCATTATCAGTAGCTGCAGGGAGAATTTCGGAGACTTGAGGTATATATGCCGCGTCCGCAGACCGGAGAGTCTCCCTCTCACTCTGCCCTTTAGTTAGCTAGATGATATTCTGTTCTTCCTTGTATAGACTTTTCAGATGATTAGAGCAGTGCTATGTATTATTCTTAGCCTGTGTTGCCCGTGGGTTTCCGGGTCTTTGGGATGGTTTCAGAATTTAAAGTATTAAAGTGTATGTGCCAGGCGGCAACTGTATACATTACTCATGTTATTTAGCTTTTGAATATAAATTTCGCAAATGTTGTTACTTCCGCAATGTGTTAGGCTTACCTGGTCGTGAAGGCTAGGTGCCGTCATGACGTGTTCACAATTGGTGAACTAGGGTCGTGACAGTAACGAAGGAAACAACATAACTCAAACATCAATAAAGAATCAAAAATCAATAAATGCACAACATCACCCTTCGTGCTTTTACTCTCGTCCTCACCTAGCAATGATATAACAAAACGTGCACGTCATCACGCTTCGTGCTTTTACTCTCTTTCCTCACCAAAGCAATCATATGATAAAAATGTGCACGGCATCACCCTTCATGCTTTTACTCTCTTTCCTCACATATAATCAGTAAAATCGGCATGGAATGGTACATCATGCGGAACGGAATCACCTTTTGTGGTTTACACTCTTTCCTCACAATAACAAACAATGCATGGCATCACCATTCGTGTTTAACACTCTTCCTCACCCAAACAACAATCACAAACAAAGGGACAAGGAAATAAATAGAATAATAATAGAAATCCTGGCAATGGAACAGAATTAAATAATTAAATCCCAGCAAGGGAACAAAATTAAACAATTAAATTCCGGCAAGGGTACAACATCAATAAACTCAACATCCCGGCAAGGGAGATAATCTGTAAAGCAACAATATCCCGACAAGAAAATAATTTAATAACTTTTTCTCTTTGTTTCACTTTTATTTCATAACTCGCTTTACCACTTGAGTAAATATTCCAAAGGGTTTAATCATCTCATATACTTCCACAATTTGTACTATAACTTGAGCCAATGCTCCTCGATGTTCAAATGCCACAATTTCCTTCCACAAGCTTTTCACAACAAATAAGAATCATCACCAAGGCATGAGAGATACGACGAAATCAAGATATTCACAATTTAAAGACTCACGGTCATGCTAGACACCAATGCATAGATACTCGTCACCATGCCTATACATCGTACTCAACAATTACCACATAGCAAATAGGACTGAACTCCTAATCCATCAAGATAAGGTTAGACCAAACACTTACCTCGATGCCTTGAACACAACTCAAGTCTCAATTATAGCTTTACCCCTTGATTCCACCAGAATTCACTCGTATCTAATCACAAATTACTTAATTAATCAATAAACACTAAATGTATCAACCCCACTGTATGAAAATACGTTTTCCAAAGTTTTATCCAAAAAGTCAAAAATCGTTCTCGGGCCCACGTGGTCAAAACCCGAGGTTCGAACCAAAAACAGATTACCCATTCCCTCACGAACTCAAATATATAATTTGTTTTGAAATCGGACCTCAAATTGAGGTCCGAATCCCCAATTTTTGAAAAACCTAGGTTCTACCCAAAACACCCAATTTCCCCCATGAAAATCTTTGATTTTAAGTTAAAATCATGTTAAAAGATGATAAGAACTGAAGAAAGTTGGTTAAAAATGACTTACAATTGATTTGGAGAAGAAAAGATTCTTGGAAAATCGCCTAAGCGTGTTTGGGTTTGAGAAAGTACGAAAAATGGGGTTCAAAATCGATTAAGTGTAAAATTGTAGGTCTCTGATATGGGAAATGCGAATAGGGGTTCGCAATAGTGAACCCCGACCTCTTAGATGTGGGAATTACGAAACAGGGTTCACATTTGCGAACCCTTCTTAATTTCCCATCTTTCATATTTGCGAAGCAGTAGTCGCAATTGCGACTTCGCATTTTCAAAATGGAATCTCGCATTTGCGAGGAAGAGTGGCCTGGGCTGGCTTTGCATTTGCGATCCAGCCTTTGCATTTGCGATCCAGCCTTTGCATTTGCGAACTCGCATTTTTGAGCCATCCTTCGCATTTGCGAAGCCTGCAGGCATGAACACACCAACAAATTTTTAAGTTCAAAATGCACCCCGTGGCCTATCCAAAACTCACCCGAGCCCTCGAGGCTCTAAACTAACTATACACACAACCTCAAAAATATCCTACGAACTTATTCGTGCGATCAAATTGCCAAAACAACATCATAAACATCGAATTAAGCCTCAAAATCCGTGAATTCTTTGAAACTTCATAAAACATCAAAATTTCCAATTTAGGTCCGAATCACGTCAAACGACGTCCGTTTTTCACCAAATTTTACTGAAATATCTTAAATCATATATAAGACCTGTACCGGGCACCGGAACCAAAATACGGGCCCGATACCATTAGGTTCTAATCAAATTTCATTTCAAAACGTTATAAACAATTTTAGAAACAATTTATTTCAAAAATTCATCTCTCGGGCTTGGGACCTCGTAATTCGATTGCGGGCATACGCCCAAGTCCTATATTTTCCTACGAACCCTTCGGGACCGTCAAATCACGGGTCCGTGTCCGTTTACCCAAAATATTGATCAAGGTCAAATTAATTCATTTTATAATCAAAATGTATCATTTTTTTCACACTAATTCTCATTTAAGCTTTCCAGCTACGCGCCCGGACTGTGCATGCAAATCGAGTTGACTCTAAATAATATTTTTAAGGCCTCAAAGTCAGAGAATTTAATTTAAAATAAGTGATGACCGTTTGGGACATCACATCCTCCACCTCTAAAACAACAGTTCGTCCTCGAATGGACAAAAGAAGGAAGTACCTGGGTCGGGAAAAAGATGGGGACAACGGCTCCGCATCAGACTCGGACTCCCAGTTCGATGCCTCAAAAGGCTGACCTCTCCAATGAACACGAATAGAAGGAAAACTCTTTGACCTAAATGATGAATCTGCCAGTCTAGAATAGCTACCGGCTCCTCTTCATAAGACAAGTCCTTGTCCAACTGGGCAGTGCTGAAATCCAACACGTGGGATGGATCACCTTGATACCTCCGAAGCATGGACACATGAAACATTAGATGCACAGCTGATAAGCTCGGTGGCAATGTAAGTCTATAAGCCACCTCTCCCACTCTATCAAGAATCTCAAACGAACTAATGAATCTAGGGCTAAGCTTGCCCTTCTTCCCAAATCTCATCACGCCCTTCATAGGCGACACTCGAAGCAGTACCTGCTCACCGACCATAAAAGCCACATCTCGAACCTTGCAATCTGCATAACTATTTTGCCTAGACTGAGCTGCACAAAGCCTATCCTGAATGATCCTGACCTTGTCCAAGGCCTCTTGAACCAGATCAGTACCCAACAACTGAGCCTCCCCCGGCTCAAACCATCCAATCGGTAACCGACACTGGCCACCATATAAAGCCTTATAAGGAGCCATTTGGATGCTCGACTGGTAGCTGTTATTGTAGGAAAACTCTGCTAAAGGCAAAAACTGATCCCATGAACCTCCAAAGTCAATAACACAAGTTCGGAGCATATCCTCCAAAATCTGAATAGTCCGCTCAGACTGACCGTCCATTTAAGGATGAAATTTTGTGCTCAACTCAACCCGTATGCCAACCTCTCGCTGAACTGCTCTCCAAAAGTGCGAGGTAAAAGGCGTACCCCGGTCTGAAATGATAGATACGGGCACACCACGAAGGCGAACAATCTCCCGAATATAGATCTTAGCTAACCTCTTAGTAGAATAGGAGACTGCCGTAGGAATGACTTGGTCAGCCTATCAACAATGATCCATACTACGTCGAACTTATTTCTAGTTAATAGAAGTCCAGTAACAAAGTCCATAGTGATTTGCTCCCACTTCCACTAGGGAAGCTCAATCCTCTGAAATAAACCACCAGGCCTCTGATGCTCATACTTAACTTGCTGACAATTCAAACAATGAGCCACATATGCTACAATATCCTTCTTCATTCTACACCACCAATAATGCTGCCACAAATCCTGATACATCTTCGCGGCGCCTGGACGAATAGTGTACTGGGAGCTATGGGCCTCCTCCAATATCAACTCTAGAAGCCCATCCATATTAGGCACACATACTCGACCTTGCAATCTCAAAACTCCATAATCATCTAAGGTAACCTTCCTGGAACCTCTGCGTTGCACCGTGTCTCTAAGGACACACAAATAGGGATCATCATACTGCCGATCATGGATACGCTCCAATAATGAAGAATGAGCGACCGTGCAAGCAAACACACGACTGGGCTCAGATACATCCAGCCTCAAGAACTGATTGGTTAAGGCCTAAACATCCAAAGCAAGCGGACTCTCACCATTCGGAATATAAGCAAGACTGCTCATACTGGCAGACTTCCTACTCAAAGCATCAGCCACCACATTGGCCTTTCCCGGATGATATAAAATGGTGATATCATAATCCTTCAACAAATCCAACCACCTCTTTTGCCTCAAATTCAACTTCTTTTGCTTTAACAAATACTGAAGACTCTTGTGATCCGTGAACATCTCATATAAATAATGCCTCCAAATCTTCAATGCGTGAACTATGGCTGCCAACTCCAAATCATGAACCAAATAGTTCTTCTCATGAATCTTCAACTGCCTCGAAGCACAGGAAATGACTTTGCCATCTTGCATCAGCACTGCTCCAAGCCCAACACGGGAAGCATCACAATAAACTACATAAAGAGCTGAACCTGTGGGTAAAACCAACACCGGTGCCGTAGTTAGAGCTGTCTTGAGCTTCTGAAAGCTTGCCTCACACTCATCTGACCATATGAACTGGGCACCCTTAAGGGTCAATCTGGTCATCGGGGTTGCAATAGATGAAAACCCCTCAATGAACCGTCGATAGTAGCCTGCCAACCCCAAGAAACTCCGAATCTCTGTACCTGATGCTAGTCTAGGCCTGTTCTTGACTGCCTCAATCTTCGTTGGGTCCACCTGAATGCCCTCTGCCGATACAAAATGACCCAGAAATGCAACTGAACGCAATCAGAATTCACACTTCGAGAACTTAGCATATAACTGACTATCCCTCAGAGTTTGAAGAACCACTCTAAGGTGCTGCTCGTGCTCCTCCTGGCTGCGAGAATATATCAATTTATCATCAATGAAGACTATCACGAATGAGTCGAAATAAGGCCTGAACACTTAGTTCATCAAGTCCATAAAAGCCACCGGGGCATTTGTCAACCCGAATGACATAATCAAGAACTCATAATGTACGTACCGAGTACGAAAAGCTGTCTTAGGGATATCAGATGCCCTAATCCTCAACTAATGGTAGCCAGATCACATGTCAATCTTGGAAAATACCTTGTCACCCTGAAGCTGATCGAACAAATCATCAATCCTCGGTAGCAGATAATTATTCTTAACTATAACCTTGTTCAATTGTCGGTAATCAATATACATTCTCATTGACCCATCCTTTTTCTTGACAAATAACACCGGCGCACCCCAAGGCGAAACACTAGGTCTAATAAAACCCTTCTCAAGCAAATCTTGCAACTGTTCCTTTAGCTCTTTCAACTCAGGCGGTGCCATATGATACGACAAGGTAGAAATGGGCTGAGTTCCCGGTACCAGATCAATGCAAAAGTTAATTTCCCTGTCGGGTAGCATACCCGATAGGTCTGAAGGGAAAGCATCAGGAAACTCAAAACCAATGGGCATAGAGTCAATAGAGGGAACCTCAGCACTAGAATCACTAACATACGCCAAATAGGCCAAATTGCCTTTCTCGACCATACGCCGAGCCTTCATATACGATATAATACTGCGGGTAGAATGACCAGGAGTCCCTCTCCACTCTAAATGAGGCATACCTGGTAAAGCTAAGGTCACAGTCTTGGCATGGCAGTACAAGATAGTGTGGTAAGGTGATAACCAGTCAATCCCCAATATAATATCGAAGTCAACCATGTCTAAAAGCAACAAATCTACGCGATTCTCAAGACCCCTAATCACCACGATACAAGAACGATGGACTTGATCGACCACAATAGAATCACCCATCGGTGTAGACACATAAATAGGAACACTCAATGCATCACTAAGCATGACCAAGTACGAGGCAAAATAAGATGACACATACAAATACGTAGACCCTGGATCAAATTATACTGAAGCATCTCTATCACAAACCAGAACTGTAACTATAATAACTACATCAGAAGCCTCAACCTCGGGCCTAGCCTGAAGAGCATAATATCGGGGCTGGGCCCCACAACTCTGATCTACCTCTCTGGGACGGCCTGCTGCTTGCTGGCCTCCACCTCTGGCTGTCTGAGCTCCATCTCTAGGACCTCTACCCCTACCTCTAGCTAGCTTGGCGGGCTGTGGAACACCTGGTGCCTAAACCATGGCATGGGAACCCTGATGCTGAGAGCTACTCGGTGCTCGAGGGCAAAACCTAGCAATGTGACCTATGTCACCACAAGTGTAACAAACCTTCGATCGTTGAGTCTGCTGACCCTGTTGACCTGAATGACAGCCCCAAAAACTCTAAAGTGGCGGTGCACTAATAAGAGCTAGCGGTGCACTGTAGGGCTGCTGATCAGAGTAGTGCATGTGAGAACCACAACCACCTGAGGCACTGTGAGAAACCTGGAGTGTTGACTGGAAGGTCCTAGGAGGATGACCCCTATCATACAAATCTCTGCCTCCAGACGAGGCACCACTGAATCTGCCTGACTGACGGGGTCTCTTGTATGCCCTGTGACAACCTCCCTACGATAATACCATCTCAACTCTTCGGGCCACATTGGCTGCTTCTTGGAAGGATATCTCACTCCAAGGCTCTCTAGCCATCTGGAGATGAATCGACTAAATGAGCCTATCAATAAACCGTCTCACTCTTCCCCTCTCAGTGGGAAGTATAATAAGAGCATGCGAGCCAAATCAATGAACATGGTCTCCTACTAGGTGATTATCATGGATCCCTGCTGGAGACACTCTAACTGTCTCCGATAGGCCTCTCGCTATGTAATAGGGAGAAACTTCTCCAAAAATAGCTGCGTGAACTGCTCCCAAGTCAAGGCCGGCGACCTGGCTGGTCTAGCTAAGCAATAATCCCTCCACCAAGTCTTGGCGGATCCAGACAAGCGAAATGTAGCGAAATTAACCCAATTGGTCTCAACAATACCCATGTTCCGAAGAACCTAGTGGCATCTATCCAGATAATCCTACGGATCCTCGGTAGATGCACTGTTGAAGGTAGTAGTGAAGAGCTTGTTGAACCTATCCAATCTCCACAAAGCATCGGGAGACATAGCTGCTCCATCACTGGCCTGGGCTACCACACCCGGCTGAGTTGCTGTAACTAGCTGAACTGCTGGAGTATGAATCTGGGGAGCTACCTGCTCCAGAGTACGAGTAGTAGGAGCCTGGGCTCCTCCTCCAGCCTGAGAACTGGCTGGTGCTACAGGAAGCAAGCCTGCAAAGGTAACATTCTCCATGAGGCCCACCAATCGGACCAGAGCGTCCTGAAAAGCTGGGGTAGCAATAAACCCCTCTAGGACCTGAGCTGGGCCCGCCGAAACTGCTGGGACTGGAACATCCTCGTCAAAATCAACCTAAGGCTCCGCCATTGGTGCTGCTGATCGGGGCTGAGCTCTGCCCCTACCTCGGCCTCTAGCACGGCCTCGGCCTCACCCCCTTAGTAGGTGTTGCTACTGGGGGCTCAAGCTGTTGAGTGGTAGATGAGGAAGCACGTTTTCTCGCCATCTACGAAAGAACAAAGTAGAAATTCAATTATTGGTGAGAAACCAAGCAGCACAACAAGAAAGAACAAATGTGAAACTTTTCCTGACTTTGTAGCCTCTAGGGATAAATACAGACGTCTTCGTACCGATCCCTCAGACTTTACTAAGCTTGTCCATGAATTGTGAGACCTATGTAACCTAGAGCTCTGACCAACTTGTCACGACCTGAATTTCCCACCCTCGAGGGTCATGATGACGCTTACTCATAGAAGCAAGGCAAGCCACAAATCATAAACTCCTAACTCCTTTATTTTAAATCTTTTTATCAATCATAACAAGCGTTAAATATTTCAATAACAACTGGATATGAAATTAAAGAAGAAAACTTAAATTAAATAAGCTAAATAATACTGCAGAAATCAACATATGCCTCTACCCAAGAATTGGTGTCACATCATCCACGGACTACTAAGAGTACTAAATACAACCGTTTGAAAGAAATATAACACTTTTGTTCGGATACATGAGATAACCGAATGAAATATAAGATAGAGGAGACCTCAGGCCTGCGGACACCTGCAAGGTACCTCAATGTCTCGGTGGACTGAAAGATGGCTCCCGAGCTACTGTTGCACACCAAATGCTACTTCAGGATCTGCACATAGTGCAAAGTGTAGGATTAACACAACTGACCCCATGTGCTGGTAAGTGCCTAGCCTAACCTCGGCGAAGTAGTGACGAGGATAGACCGGACCACCACATAAACCTGTGCAGTTATATATATATACACACACACACACACACACACATCAGAAATAGAGGTACAGAGATAACCAATCAATATGGGAGGGGGAGCATGTTGTGGGAAGAGAACACCTCCGAGTAAAAGTCATCAGGTAACGAAGGAAACAACATAACTTAGACATCAATAAAGAATTAGAAATTAATTAATGTACGGCATCACCCTTCGTGCTTTTACTCTCATCTTTACCAAGCAACGATATAACAAAACTTGCAACATCACCCTTTGTGCTTTTACTTTCTTTGCTTCCAAAGCAATTATATGATAAAAATGTGCTCGGCATCACCCTTCGTGCTTTTACTCTATTTCCTCACATATAATCAATAGAATCGGCATGGAATAGTACATCGTGTGTCACGGTATCACCTTTCGTACTTTACACTTTTTCCTCACAATAACAAATAATGCACAGCCTTATCCTTCATCCTTTAACACTCTTCCTCACCCAAACAACAATCACAAACAAAATGGGCAAGTAAATAAATAGAATAATAATTGGAATCCTAGCAAGGGAACACAATTAAACAATTAAATCTCGGCAAGGGTACAACATCAATAACCTCAACATCCTGGCAAGGGAGATAATCTATAAAGCAGCAATATCCCGGCAAGGGAATAATTTAATAAATCTTTCTCTTTCTTTCACTTTTATTTCATAACTCGCTTTACCAGTTGGGCCAATTCTCCAAAGAGTTCAATCATCTCATATACTTTCACAATTTGTACTATAACTTGAGCCAATGCTCATCGATGTTCAAAGGTCACAATTTCCTTCCACAAGCTTTTCACAACAAATAGGAATCATCATCAAGGCATGAGAGATACAGCGAAATCAAGATATTCACAATTTAAAGACTTATGGTCATGCTAGACACCAATATATAGATACTCGTAACCATGTCTATACGTCGTACTTAACAATTACCACATAGCAAAATAGGACTCAACCCTTAATCCCTCAAGCTAAGGTTAGACCAAGCAGTTACCTCGATGCCTTGAACACAAGTAAAGTCTCAATTATAGCTTTAACCCTTGATTCCACTTCCAATTCGCTCGTATCTAATCACAAATTGTTTAATTACATCAATAAATGCTAAATGAATCAACCCCAATGCATGACAATGAGTTTTCCAAAGTTTTACCCAAAAAGTCAAAAATCGCCGCCGGGCCCACGTGGTCAAAACCCGAGGTTCGAGCCAAAATCCGATTACCCATTCCCCGACGAACTCAAATATATATTTGTTTTGAAATCGAACCTCAAATTGAGGTCCAAATCCCCAATTTTTGAAAAACCTAGGTTCTACCCAAAACACCCAATTTCCCCCATGAAAATATTTGATTTTAGGTTGAAATCATGTTAAAAGAAGATAAGAATTGAAGAAATTTGGTTAAAAATGACTTACAATTGATTTGGAGAAGAAAAGATTCTTGGAAAATCGCCTAAGTGTGTTTGGGTTTGAGAAAATATGAAAAATGGGGTTCAAAATGGGTTAAGTGTAAAATTGCAAGTCTCTAATATGGGAAATGCGAATAGGGGTTCGCTATTGCGAACCCCAACCTTTCAGATGTGGGAATTCCGAAACAAGGTTCGCATTTGCAAACCCTTCATAATTTCCAAGCTTTCACATTTGCGAAGCAACTGTTGCACTTGCGACTTCGCATTTGCGAAAAGGAATCTCACATTTGCGAGGAAGAGTTGCCTGGGCTAGCTTCGCATTAGCTATCCAGCCTTCGCATTTCCGAACTCACATTTGCGAACTCGCATTTGCGAGCCAGGCTTCGCATATTTTTAAGTTCAAAATGCACCCCGTGGCCTATCCAAAACTTTCCCGAGCCCTTGGGAATCCAAACTAAATATACACACAACCTCAAAAACATCCTACGTACTTATTCGCGTGATCAAATTACCAAAATAACATCATAAACATCGAATTAAACCTCAAAATCCATGAATTCTTTCAAACTTCATAAAATATAAAATTTTCCAATTTAGGTCCGAATCACGTCAAACGACGTCTATTTTTCACCAAATTTTACAGAAAAATCTTGAACCAGATATAAGACCTGTACCGGGCACCGAAACCAAAATACGGGCCTAATACCATCAGATTCTAATCAAATTTTATTTCAAAAACTTATAAACAATTGCAGAAAATAATTTATTTCAAAAATTCATTTCTCGGGCTTTGGCCCTCGGAATTCGATTATGGGCATACGCCTAAGTCCTATATTTTCCTACGGACCCTTAGGGACCGTCAAATCAGGGTTCGGATCCGTTTACCCAAAACATTCACTAAGGTCAAATTAATTTATTTTATAGTCAAAATTTATTATTTTTTCAAACAGATTCTCATTTAAGCTTTTCGGCTACGCGCCCCCACTGCCACGCAAATTGAGGTGAATCTAAATGAGGTTTTCAAGGCCTCGGAGTCCTAGAATTTAATTTAAAACAAGTGATGACCGTTTGGGTCATCACACATCCTCCTTGGGTGCGTGCAGCAAAGGCGGGCTAGTCAGGTACCATTTTAGTTCTTCTAGGGCGTGTTGGCATTCCGGAGTCCATTCGAAGTTGTTATTTCTTTTGAGTAGGGCAAAGAAATGGTGGCTCTTGTCTGATGATATTGATATGAATCTGCCCAAGGCCGCGATCTGCCCTGTCAACTGCTGGACGACTTTTATGTTGTTCACCACTGTGATTTCTTCGATGGCCTTTATTTTGTCGGGGTTGATCTAGATCCCCCTTTTTGAAACCATGAAGCCCAGGAATTTTACCAAGCCTACTCCAAAGGCGCACTTCTTAGGATTGAGCTTCATGTTGTAGCTTCTGAAGATGTTGAAATTTTCCTACAAATGGGTCAGATAGTCCTCTGTGTGCAGGGATTTGACTAACATATCATCAATATATACCTCCATAGATTTACCTATTTGATGCTCGAACATTTTATTAACTAGCGCTAGTATGTTTCCCCTGCATTTTTTAGCCGGAAGGGTATTACATTATAGCAATATGTATCATATTTTGTGATGAATGAGGTCTTTTCCCTGTCCTCGGGGTTCATCTGGATTTGATTGTACCCCGAGTAGGCATCGAGGACAGTGAAGATCTCGTGGCTGGCTGTAGCATCGATTAGCTGATCGACATTAGGCAAAGGGAATGAATCTTTGGGGCACTCTTTATTCAAATCTTTATAATCTGCGCACATCATTATCATGTTCCCCTTTTTGGCACTAACACTATGTTAGCTAGCCATTCAGGATACTTTACCTCCCTAATGGATCCGATTTTAAGGAGTTTTGTTAGCTCCTCCTTTGTTTTACCTCGGACTGTGGTCGTCTCTTTTTCTTCACGTGTTTGAATTTGGGATCGAAGCTTAGCCTGTGAGATGTTATTTCCGGTGTTATACTTGTCATATCTATATGGGACCAGGCAAAACAATTGATATTTTTACTAGGAAATCGAATAAACCTTGTCCTGAGTTCAGGGGTCAGCCCCGTTCCCAGGTATACCTTGCGATTCGAGAGGTGTCCGACCAAAACGGCCTGCTCCAACTCTTCGACTGTTGACTTGGTTGCATCAGACTCCTCGGGGGCAATGAAGGTTCGGGGGCGAAGAATTCTTCCTCGTCATTTTGAAGGGTCTGCTGTTTTCCCTCCTCGTCTGAGGCCGGACATGTGGGAGGTGGCGTCTCGTGGTGGACCGGAACATTTCCCTTATTGACCGCTACTCTCTATGTATGGATGCGATGCCATCCCTCGCGGGAAACCTTACCACATGGTGCAAGGTCGAGGGCACTGCCCTTATATTGTGTATCCAAGGCCTGCAAAGTAAGGCATTGTATCTCATGTTGCCGTCGATGACGTGAAACTCGGCATTCTGGATTGTGCCAGACGTTTCGATCGAGAGGGTGATCTCTCATTTTGTTTTTTTTCCGATCATATTGAAGTGGTGGAGTACTCAAGCTGTGGGAACAACTTGATTGAGCATCCCTAGCTGCTCTACTACTTTTATCCTGATTATATTGGCTGAGCTTCTTGGATCCATAAGCACGCGCCTTGCCCTGGTGTTACTTAAGAGAAACGAGATTACTAGTGCGTTGTTGCGCGGTTCTATCATAGCCTCGAGATCCTCTTTTTTGAATATGAAGGTTTCTTTAGGTAAGTGTCTTCGGGTCGGTCCCTCTTCTGTAGCAGATGTCATCGTTCGTTTGGACATGGGTCCTTAGGGAAGGTTGGTTCCCCCGATAATCATGTAAGCGTTATGTTGGAGAACCTTCCCATCCATCTGGGTTAAGCTCGGTGGTATACCAGCCTCAAGGGTAGTCGTGCCCTTTTCTCTATCGCTTTCGAGGTTCCGGTTTTTCATTTTACTAGTCGATCCTGGCACTCTATCCTGAAAGCAAAGATCTTGGACAAGAAAAAGTGTGAGAGATAACTTGCATTTTTACAACGGAACCAGCAAGAAAATAATCACTATTATTTTTAGCCCCACGGTGTGCGCCAAACTATTAACCGTGAAAATGATAACAACAATTAAATTTGTAAAAGGAATTCTAAAAATACGTGATCTTTTCTCGAGCTAGTTATTTAGAGCATTTGATGCTAAGGATATGAAATATAATGATGAAATACTAGCTAAAACAGGGTGATACTTGAGGATGAAGGCTTACTGTCCAGGCTTGTTTTACCAAGGGGATACGGGATAAAGAGGGGTTAAGCAAGCCAAGGAACCTGCTGTTTGGGCGCTGGACTGGTCGATGGAGGACCTCGAGGCTAGTATCCGGGCTCGATCTCGAGCTATCGGGGGTAGTAGGGAATGGTATAACAATTAGAATATAATCAAGCATGTCTCTTTATGGCCAATACCGAGTAATAAATGAAGAACAAGTAATAAGGAAATAAATATTGGAATGGTCTCGGGCCAGTGAGAACAAGCAATTTAGAAAGAAGAGAGAGAGAGAGATACTATTGTACTTGAGGAGAATAGAGGGGACCATATCAAAATTCTTTACAAAGTGATGGGGATCCCCTTTTATACATGAGGGGGAATCCATATAATACAAAATATGTTAAACTGTAAGGTATGGAGATAGAATGGTTAGACGTGATATCTTGAAAATAGGCCCCGGATAGGCCATCCTTGTCAGACTAAGCCGCGTGCGTAGGGAACTCCTCCCTAGCCCGCTGTATTTGTTGGAATGCAATATATATTATATATATTATATATATATATATATATATATATATATATATATATATATATATATATATATTTTATTGATGATTATTAAAGATAGTTTTGTTATAGCTTTTAAAATGTAACTAAGAGTGTCTTTTGGAAAGTGGATGACTAGACAGTGTTATTTCGGATGTTGGGTGTAAAAAAACGTAGAGATAGACGTGAATTGAATTATTAAATTAAAATATTAAATAAATTAATAGAGAAACTTTTAGATATTCCAAAGAAGAGTTTTACCTTCCTTTCCCTTCAATATTAAATTTTTAAAAATTAGCTCTGCCCTGCCTCGCCACTCCTATCTCAATCATTCCTTGCCATGCCACATTTTGTGTTTACATTTCCTCGCCCCGTGCCCTACCTCAATGCCACGACCTAAATTCAAGCATCGTGATGGCGCAGATCGTGGAACCAGGCTAGCCTCACTCAAAAAACTCCCCACAACATCAATACTTCTGAAAATATTAACGGAAGTATTTAACATAAAAGAAAACTGTTGAAACATAAGAAAATCCCAAAGTGAGACAATTCAGCCCAAAACCAGGGTGTCACTAAGTACATGAGTATCTACTCAAAATACAAACGACAACAAGGTCTAAAGGAAAATAACTGTAAGTACATCAAATGATAAAAGAGGAGAATCAAGGCCCACAAACGCAGTACAGCTACCTCGATAATGTCCAAACTCTAAAAATGCTCGATCAGCAGCCGTCGTCGTAAACAGGGTCGCTTGGATCTGCGCGCGAGGTGTAGGGGGTAAAGTGAATACACCAACCCAGTAAGTAACAAGTCCAAACTTTGGACTGAAAGGTAGTGACTAACTCAACCATAACAGATATAACAGATTAATGTGCAGAAACGTAGGCATGCTTTCAAGTAAAATAGACAACTCAAAGCAATAAGGTAAATACAGATCTGAATAGTGTAAGGTATACAGCTCCTCTATCTCTACATGCCAATGCACAGACTGTATGTATTCACCATGTGCTCCCACTCTCAAGTGCTAAACCACTCGGTACTATATATGGCCATCTGACCAGGAAAATCCATCCTAGAACGTATACAATACTAATTGTAAGTCACCTAGTATCGAGGATAAAAAGGCAATCCAACCTTGTGGAGAAATCCGTGTACTTCGGACAAATCCATGTCTAGGAAAATCCATCCTTCAATAATATCATCCGCGCTCACTAAGGGTATGTTATAGACTCCGGAGGGGATTCTGCAGCCCAAGCGCTATCATAATTATCAATATTACCGCTGCGGCATGCAGCCCAATCCCATAACTATCACTTATAACCAGGCTCTCGGCCTCACTCAGTCATTAACTAGGGGTTCACAACGTCATGAAGACAAATCGGAAATATGATATAATGAATCAGTAAATAACTAAGATTGAGATATGTTATAAAAATGCATGATCATGACCGAGTATGGCATATTAAATGGGAACTAATGAGATGACAACAAGAAACGATCGCTAAAGGTCCAAACAATATCGGCACACAGACTAAGCATTACATCTAGCATGATTTACATCTCAACTACTTTATCACATAATGAAAACATGGATATCAACATGATAAGAGTCCCTAAACGGTGCCATGGAATCACCCAGGTCACAATTCTCACAGTGCACGCCCATCACGTGGCATGTGTGCCACCTCAATACTAATCACATAACACATAGTTCGGGGTTTCGAACCCTTATAACCAATTTTGAAAGCGTTACTTACCTCAAACAAAGACAAAATCCTACTCCACGATGCCTTTGCCTCCCAAATTGACCTTCAAACGTCTCGATCTAGCCACAAGCAATAAAATACGATCAATATAGACTAAAGAAACCATTTTCACACGAAAAATAACCAATTTTAACAAAAATCCAAAATCGACCCTCCGGCCCACGTCTTGAAATCCGACAAAAGTCAAAAACATCTGAACGCCCATTCACTCACGAGTCTAACCATACCAAATTTATCAAAATTCGACCTCATTTGGTCACTCAAATCACCAAAATCCACTGTCCATGTCACGCCCTAACCTAGGGAGGCATGGCTGGCACCCGGTGCCGTACTGGCCCGAGCGAACCACTTTGTAACTCATTCTTTATGTGGCCATCATGGGCCAACAAGGCAACAACTCATAGTGCTTAACTGTAAGTGGGTGAACACTGTATCAATAAACTATCTTTCTTAAAACATGAATATATATGGGTCATCAAGGCCTCTTACATACTGTACAAAATGAACCTCTCTCTACAAAGCCTCTAAGATTATTTGACATCAAATGCGACAGGGTACTGGCCTACCTATAAGTCTGTAACATAACTTTTGTACGATGACTCATAGACTCGGATTCACTGCGAATAAGGTGGAGCGTTACCGATCGTTCGTTGAATGCAAACCTCGTCTACTATGAGAGCTTGTCAAACAGATTATCTATACCCAAAGGCATGAATGCAGCGTCTCCAACAAAATGATGTCAGTACGAATGAAGTACTGAGTATGTAAGGCATATAAATAAATATATTAAGAGCATGGAAGAAACATGGAGTACATGACTCAACCTGTAAGTCTGGATAGCTCTGTAAATCATGAAATATTTATAACGTCATGAACATGCATATAAATATCATATAATGCATAGGTTTGTATGTATATAACATCATCAAGCCTCTGTGAGCATCCCATCATATCATCTCGGCTACTGTGGGCAAACTATCATTGTATACCAGTTGATCAGGTGGTGGTGCGTATATAACGTCGTAGCCTTTTTTCATATCCCCTCCCCCCCCACACAGAGAGAAATATATATATATATATATATCTGGTCATTGGTCAATATACATGTAAATGAATGCAATGCATGAGAAGTACGTTAATAAAATCTTTCGAAACGTCATAAGACCATTATGCCTCAAATTAATATCATGAAATAAACTTTATCCGCTTATGTATTTCCTGAGAGTCATGAACAGATGATAAAATAATATGGTATACAGGGAATCAAGAACATAATCCTCTCTAGTATTTCTATGAATATAGTCATTTATGGGAAGTGTACATTTTCTCATTTAGTTTGTATCGTATATATCATGCCAAAAGAAAGAAGGGATAGCCTTAACATACCCGAGCCGATTCTCTTGAGAAAGATTGTACCATGCTCTGGTAAAATTGCATCTTGATCCATCCAGATTCGCGCTTCTTTTTCCTTTCTGTGTTTTTACACTTAACATAATATACTTTTAGAGGTACTATTCATATAGAAGCTAAATCTCTTACTTCGAAAGGATGAACTGATAAATGGCTTTAGGAAAAGTTAATCATTCGTTACTTTAGCTCATAGACCTCCCTTTCACTAATTTGAATGTTAACATAACTGTCATTTATCCAATCGTCCAAATTATGCAAGCCTTAAGAGATAATAAAGATTTGCTCCAGGATGGACAATTCTAGCCTATTTTAGAAGACATCCAAATACCATCTTCACTTAAATGACATATCTCATCACGAAGCGCAGAAGCCTCGTGATCATTTCCTGAATCATTCAAACCAATGAGTCCTAGTTCTGGTGAACCTATAATTTTCTAATACAATTCATGATCATCGGCGCCTGCCGTGATACAAAGTCATTGTTTAACAGAAACTTTAAGAGAAGTGACCGTAATAAAGTATAATGAAGCTAGTTACGTTCATAAGAAAGACTATGTAAATAATGATACATATATAACGGTGCACCACTTAAATTTTTGTGAATGTAAGTGTCAAGAAAGATAGATACGTGGTAGGATTCTTAAATGGGCCAGCTTTTAAAATGATTCAAGAGTCATAAAATTGGGCTTTGAGCCCTTCCACTCTTGCTGCCACGTTTTTTTGGGGGAATGTTTAACCTTATCCCCTAACTTATTAATTAACTAGGTAATGATTCTTTACCCGATAATTAATCAATTACCCATGTGATTAAAAATTATCTCAAATCACTTAAAATACTATTCACTTTTAATACACTTTATATATCATATTATAATATACATTACTATCATGGTCATGTGGTACCATATAAAATATATACATACACTATTATTTCATTAAAACATACATATAAAAATACATATATTTTCTCAACTTCTAATATTTCCTAATCTCATATAAAGAGTACCAATTTTCATATGTTTAATTTTTAAAATGGTAAAAAGATAACCCTCTTTTCTTGTGAGAAAATATTTCTGTCTTTACAATAAAGGAAATCTCATATTATGTATGTGTAAAGTTTAAAGCATATTCGAAAGCAGTAATATTAATAACTATATAAAATTATAACATTTTCAAACTTTTTACAAAAATATTTCACTCAAAATGTCATATTAAAACTATATGATGATATCAAGGTTGTTAAACTTACGGGGTCTTACAATAACATCGTCACAAATCCTCTATAATCTCATGAATGGTCTTAATCCCTTCGAGCTCATATGTGTTACTACTACTTATCCTAATATTAAAGTACGGTACGTAACACTCCAATTCTCAAGCCCTAAACCCCAAATTTCTAGGTCAAATCCCTAATTGGATGATGAATAAAGCCATGGATTCACAGAGTTTATACCATTATGGGTTAGACACGTTGCTCCTTGAAAATGCAAAATCGCCTCTCTCCCAAGTTCCTCAAGCCAAAAATTGAAAATGGAGAACAAAACCTTGAGCTGGGGTTTTCTACCCAACAAAACCGCACCTGCAGTCCTAGTTCCGCACATGCAAAACTATATTTGCGAATAGCGGTCTACTTCCGTGGATATTCATTAAAATACTAGCTTCGCTCCTATGATCACTTTGACTGCATCTGCGACCATTGCAGATGCGGGCACCAAGATGTACCTGCAATCCAACTGCGCATATGTGCCTCTAAATCCGCTTCTATGCCTACTATAGATGCGGGATTTCCATCACAACTGCAGTCTGAGACTAGGCCTTCCTTAGCTGCACAAACTCTTCGTTCTCTCCTACAGCCTCTCACCTGTGGTTCCCACTCCGCAGATACAGAAACACCAAAACTAGCAGCTTCAGCTGTATTTTTCCAACTCCAAACACTCCGATAACTACCCGAAATTAGGCCGAAGCCCTCGGGGCCACAACCAAACACACCAACAGATCCTATAATATCATACAAACTTAGTCGAACCTTCTAATCACTCAAAACAACATCTAAACATTGAATTACTCCCGGATTCAAGCATAAGAGCTTTTAAACTTCCGAATTTCACAAACGATGTCGAAACCTACTAAATCACGTCTGAATGATCTCAAATTTTGCATATAAGTCAGAATTGACACCAGAAACCTACTCCAATTTCAAGAAATCCAATCCGATCCTGATATCAAAATTTTCACTGCAAGCCCAAATTACCAAAATTCTATCTTTTGTCAATTCAAGCCTAATTCTACCACGGACCTCCAAATCATATTACAGCCGTGCTCCTAAGTCAAAAATCACCTAACAAAGCTAAAAAATCATCTAAATTCAAATCCGAGGTCGGTTATATATAACTCAACTTCCGATCAACTTTTTCAACTTAAGCTTCCAATTAAGAGACTATGTGTCTCAATTTTCCCCGAAACTACTACGGACCCAAACCAACTAACCCGGTGTATCATAATATAGCAGAAGAACACAAAAGAAGCAGAAAATAGGGGGAACATGGCTATATCTCTCGAAACGACCGGCCGAGTTGTTACACACAATTGCCATCTTTACCCAAGAAGTTCCGAATCTATATAGCTGGAGTAGGTTTAAGCCAGTCCTGAATTGCCTTCATCTTTATAGAATCCACTTTAATGCCCTCAGAAGATACAATGTTGCCCAAAAAGGTAATCGAGTCCGACCAACACTCGCACTTTAAAAACTTAGCATATAACTGATTATCCCTTAAGGTCTGAAGTACAACTCGAAGATGCTGCTCATGCTCCTCTCGATTACGAGAGTAGACCATAATATCATCAATAAAGATGATCACAAAAGAATCCATATAGGGCATGAATACCCGATTCATCAAATCCGTGAATGCTACAAGGGCATTTGTCAAGCCAAATGACATTACTAAGAACTCATAGTGACCATACCGAGTCCCAAAAGTTGTCTTAGGGACCTCTGATGCCCTAATCTGCAACTGATGCTAGCCAGATCTTAGGTCAATCTTCAAAAACACTTTGGCACCTATAAACTGATCAAATAAGCCTTCAATCCTTGGCAGCGAATAGTTGTTCTTGATAGTGACATTGTTCAACTACCAATAATCTATACACATCCTTATCGAACCATCCTTATTCTTTACGAACAACACTGGTGCACCTAAGGCGAGACACTAGGTATAATGAATACCTTATCAAGAAAATTCTGCAACTACTTCTTCAGTTCCTTCAACTCAGTTGGAGCCATGCGGTATGGTGGAATATAAATCAGTTGAGTGCCCAGAGCCAAGTCAATATCACTGTCTGGTGGCATCCATAGCAAATCTACATAAAACACCTCTAGAAACTCGTGCACAACTAGTACTGAATCCTTGAAAGGAACCTCTGCACTAAGATCAAGGATATAGGCCAAATATGCTAGACATCCCTTCTTACCATTCACCGAGCCTTCACATATTAATAAACCTTCTAGTAGAATAGCCAGAAGTTCCCCTCTACTCTAATTGAGGCAACATCGGCATGGCTAAGGTCACCATCTTGGCATGACAGTCCAAAATAGCATGATAAGATGACAGCTAATCTATACCCAAGATAACATCAAGGTCTACAATATCAAGAAGTAGAAGGTCTATACTAGTATGAAATCTCCCGATAGAACCACACACAGGCGATAAACATGATCTGCAATAATAGAATCTCCCACAGGCGTAGACACATAGACAGGAGCACTTAAATAATTATGAGGCATAACCAGATATGAAGCAAAGTAGGATGACATATATGAATAAGCAGCGCCCGGATCAAATAAAACTGAGGCATCTCTATGGCAAATCATAATAATATATGTAATGAGGCTGCCATATGACTCTGCCTCAGGTCTAGCTGGAAAGGTATAAAAATAGGGCTGGGCCCCACCACTCTAACCTCCACCTTTCAAACGACCTCTAGCTAGCTGGCCACCACCTCAAATGGCCTGACTTCCACCTCTAATGACCGGACCTCCACCTCTAGCAGCCTGACACCCACCTCTAGCTGGTTGAGTGGGCGGTGGAGCGATCGATACCAGAACCATAGCATGACAATCCTGCTATGGCATGCTACCATGTGACCTTGGGCAAAATCTCGTGACGTGCCTCGAATCTCCATAAGTATAACAACTTCTTGGCTGTTATGGCTACTGACTCTGGAATTGGCCCTGTCGACCAGAATAACCACCTTGATAATTTCCACTAATAGGAGCTGAAGGTGTATTGTAGGCTTGTTGCTCAAGATAAGACCTATAAGAACCACGATTACCCGAAGCACCGTGGGATGCCTGAAGCGTTGACTGAATCTATCTAGGATGATAGCCCCTACCAAATGAACCACTGCCTCCAGACAAGGCACCACTGAAATTACCAAAATGACGAGGTCTCTTCTCAAATAAAAACTCCTTACCATGAACACGAATCATCTTGATCCGTCTACCAATTCCTACGACCCTCTAGAAAGAAATACCATCCCAGTCTCCTTGGCCAATACCAGTTGCCACTCCAATTGAAGAAACTACCAGAGTCTGATATCAATGATCCTTCTGCTCTTGTGTGTGAGTATTAGGAGTTTGTGCTCCTCCCCCAGCCTGAGAGACGGTTGGTGCCACCAGAAATGCACTGGTATAGGCCACGCTCTCCATAAAGCCCACAAGCAGACTAGGGCATCCTAAAGTGCGAGGGTAGCAGTGAACTCCTCCTGGACCTGAGTTGGTCCAACTGGAACAGTCTGAATAGGAACCTCCTCCTCTTTCTCGATATGAGGCTCTAGAATATGTGGTGCTGCACGTGCTCTAGGTTGAGCTTTGTCTCTGCCTCTCACTCGAGCTTGGCCCCGCCTCTACCCCTTGTGGTGGCAGCAACCTGAGGCTCCGGATCTTGACTCGCTGTAGGTGTTGTGTGTGTCCTCACCATCCGTGAGAGAAAACGAATGAAATGATTAAAAATTTAATGACAGAATAATGTTGCACGACAGAGAAGAAAGAAGTAAAATTTTCCTAAAGCCTATGGAAGATAAGTGTGACGACCCGGCAAGTCGTCTCATGAGTTACTGCTTTGTTTCTCCAATTTCTGCTTCTTATTGTTTTGTTTGTCCATCTTTTGAGGTATCAGGTTTGTCGGATCGAATATAGAACGATTTTGGTAAAGTTTGAGGAACTTAGCCTCTTTTAAAGAAGTTTAAGTTAAAAAAGTCAATCGGATGTTGAATTATGCGTTAAAGGGCTCGAATATGAGTTTCAATGGTTTGATTAGGTTTGGGAGGTGATTTATCACTTAGGAGAGTTATCGGAATAAGTTTTGGAGGTTTGGAGTATTTTTAGACTTGAATTGGCGAAGTTGATATTTTTGCAATTTCTGGTTGGTAGGCGAAATTTTGATATAGGGGTCAGAATGAAATTTTGAGAGTTAAAGTAGTTCTATTGTGTCATTTGGGATGTGTGTGCAAAATTTTGGGTCATTTGGACATGGTTTGGTTGGGTTTTTGATCAAAAGCGGAATTCCGAAGATTTTTAGAATCTTAGGCTTGAATCCGATGAGTTTTGGTTGATTTGATGTTGTTTGAAGTGTTTTGAGGATTGGAACAAGTTTGAATAAGGTTTTAGGATATGTTGGTGCCTTTGGTTGAGGTCTCGTGGGGACATCGGATGAGTTTCGGGTGGTCAAACAGATCATTTTGAAGTTAGAAAATTTACAGGTTCAGCTGTTGCAGGTTTTTACTCTTCGCGTTCACAATTGGACCGTCGTGTCCATGAAGAGTCAGTGGAGGTCAGTAGAAGATTAGCCTTCGCGTTCTCGAAGGGCTGGATGCTCGTGCATCACGTTCGCGAGATAGAAGTCGCGTTCGCGTAGGGTCTTTTTAGTTAGCTGGTCTGAGGTCGTGTTTGTTTTTTGCATTTGCAAGAGAGGGTGTGCGATCGCAAAGGATAAGGATGAGGAACCATCGCATTCATGATGGTCATGTCGCGTTCGCATAGAGGAAAAATTGGCCAAAGTACGTTTGTGCTTCGGAACGCGAGGGTTTGACCGCATTCGCGAAGAAGGAAAATATGTCTGGGCAGAATGTTTTTAAGCTTGTCTTGTCCGCGATTTTGGGGCCTCCATAGTTGATCATTTTTGGAGATTTTTGAAAAAAAAATAAAGAGGGATTCAAGGGGTAAACATTTGGAGGTAAGATTCTTGGACTAAAACTCGATTATTATGTGAATTCCACCTAGAAAATCATAAAAACTAAACCTAAAATTGAAGAACTAGGGCTTGAAATTGGAGAACAAACATTTGGGATTTGAAGGGTCATTTGTGGATGGACTTTTATGTTCTTGGTATGTATAAACTCCTGGGGAGATAAAGAATTCGTTGTGTAAAAATTTCTGAATTTTGAGACGTGGGCCCGGGGGTCAGATTTTGGTAATTTCGAGATTTGTGCCCTTTATTGATTGTTTGTACTTGGGCTTCGTTCCCTTAGCATATTTTGATGTCCTTGTTCTGATTTTGGATAGATTCGACGTGCGTGGAGGCCTATTCGAGGGGCAAAGGCATCGCGAGCTAGAGATTTAGCCGGTTCGAGGTGAGTAATGATTGTAAATGATGTTTTGAGGGCTTGAAACCCCGGATTGCAAATTCTAGTGCTATGTTGAGGTGAGACACATGCTTTTTTATGAGCGTGGGGTCGTAAACTATTGGGAGTTGTGACATGGTCCGCCCTAGTTGATGATTTTATCGCGTATTTGACTGAATCTTATTTGCTATCATTATCATTTGGGTTGAATGCCATATTTGGGCTTCGTGCCAACTATTTGAACCCTTCGGGGCTTTTTATTGGTATTTCCTCACTGTTTTAACTTACTATTTGAACACAGTCATGTTACATTCCATTGTTTTATTACTTAGCAATTTTACCTAGTTTTGAGACTTAAATGATATTTTAAATGATGTTTGAGATGAGAAACACTGTTTTACTGTTGCCCGAGGGGCTTGTGAGGATTTTTGAATAATTAAGGCCATGGGCCTAGGTTGTGAGGAAACACTGATACTGATTGGAGGCCCAGGGCCTGAGATATGTACTACACAACGTGACTTGATTGATATGAGGCCAAGGGCCTAGATTTAGTGCCACGAGATGACTTGTTATTGCGCTTGGTCCGTAAGGGGCCCCTCCAGGAGTCTGCATACCCCCAATGAGCACGTGTACACATTGTGATGTGAGATTAAGCTCGATGGGCTGTTACTGTTCTGAGATGTTGCCAGAGGGGCGGATGTGGTGATACTGTGCTCGAGGGGCAAACTTCTATTTGATTACTTTACCTTATTTACCTGTTAATTACATGTTGGAAGAGGATTTTACTTGACTTTTCACTAGTTTACTAGTTTTAAATGATTTTTCTGCTTCATTACAGAATGCCTTGTGCCTTGCGTGTTTTCTTACTTTCAATTGTTATTTACATTTGTTACTCACTGAGTTGGAGTACTCACTTTACTCCCTGCACCATGTGTGCAGATTTAGGCACATTTGTTCCCGCTCTCGAGTGCTGATTCATTCCAGCTCAGGCGGATCTTGAGGAGTCTTTAGGTAGCTGTTGGCGTTCGCATCCCTGAGCTCCTCCCTACATCTTTCCTTTTATATTCTTAGTTCAGTACTAAACTATGTAGTTACATTTGGGTATTAAGTGTTGTTAGATGCTCGTGACTTGTGACACTCCGGCTTAGGTAGTGTTGGGTTATACTTCCGTACATTATTGATATTATCCTATACTTAGTATTATCAAATTATGTTTTGGACTGCTTTATGTTGTTTAACTATTTAAAAAGTGAATTGGGATTAATTGGCTGGCCTTGTCTTCATGAGAGGGGCCATCACAACCGGGTCTAGGTAATAGGGTTGTGACAACTTGGTTTCAGAGCCTAGGTTACATAGGTCTCAAGAGTCATGAGCAAGTTTAGTAGAGTCTCGCAGATTGGTACGGAGACGTCTGTTTTTATCCTCGAGAGGCTGCAGAACCATTAGGAAAAACTTCATATTTTGGAAATTCTCATCGTGCAAACTTATTGATTCGAGTACTAAACTTCTGTTATTCTATTCTCTCACAGATGGTGAGGACACGCGCTACTGGACAGGGTGCACGACCACCAGTGCCACCAGCTGCTGCCACCATCAGCCGAGGACGTGGTTGTCGTGGTGGTAGAGGTAAAGCAACAAAGGCAACACCTGTAGAACAACCAGCTACCCCAGTTCAGGACCAGGTCCCAGCTATGGACGCTCCAGCAGCACCAGCTCAGGCACCAGCTGCGCCCATTGTAATTTTGGGTCTTTAGGAGGCCTTGGCTCAGATCTTATCAGTTTGCACTGGTCTAGCTCAGGCGGTTTCAGCCACTACAGCTGTAGCTACTTCTTAGGCCGGGAGAGGCAGTCAGACTCCCACCGCCCGCACACCTGAACAGGTTGTGCAAGGACTTCAGACGCTGGGGGCACACCTCGCTCAGCCAGTTGCAGCTGCTCAGGACTATGTAGTTCCTACTATGCTAGAGGACGAGCAGCGTAGATTGGATAGATTTGGTAGGCTTCAGTCTCCAACCTTCAATGGTGTAGAGGGCAAGGATGCCCAGGGCTTTTTTGGAAAAGTGTTAGAGGATACTTCGTACCGCGGGTATTCTAGAGACCAGCGGGCTCGCTTTCACTACCTATCAATTTTTAGGACATGCTTTCACTTGGTTGGAGGATTTTGAGAGGCGTAGGCCTGTTGGTGCAGCACCCCTTACCTAGCAGCAGTTCTCCATTTTCTTTCTGGAGAAGTATGTGTCGTAGTCTCATAGAGAGGAGCTGTGCAAGTAGTTTGAGTGGTTGCATCAGAGGGAGATGACCATGTCACAGTATGAGTTGAGGTTCTTCGAGTTGGCTCGTCATGCCATCTGGTTGGTCCTAATAGATAGAGAGAGGATCAGGAGGTTTGTTGAAGCTCTTACTTGTCAGCTCCATATTCTTATGACCAGGGAGAGGGTGACTGGTTCTACATTTGAGGAGGTTGCGAATATTGCTCGAAATATTGAGTCTTTTCTTTGCCAGGAGAAAGAGGAGAAGGAGGACAAGAGACCTCATGGATCTGGTAGCTAAAGTGGTGCTCCTTCGAGGTGCCAGTTTCAGCACGACAGAGGCCGATAGTTCCGACATGGTCAGTCTGATCGCTCAGGTTATCGAGGGGCATCATCGGGTCATGGTTCCCACAATTCACACTAGGGCCATTCTTCACTTAGTGCCCTCCCAGCTCAGAGCTTATCCCGTGCTCCATATATTCAAGGCTCTTCTATGCAGAGTGCATCTGTTGGTCACTCCGGTGCGAGGGGTTCCCATTCGTCCCCTTCTCCACCACCTGAGAGTTGTTACGAGTGTAGAGAGATGGGACACATGTGGAGGCAGTGTCCCCATCCTGTTGCTAGTTCATCCCAGCAGAGGGGCCAGTCATCAACTTTAGCGTCATGTGCTCCACCACCACCCGATCAGCTAGCTAGGGGTGGGGGTCAGTCAGCCAGGGGTCACCCCAGAGGGGCAGGTTGATCAGGGAGCGGTCATATCCATGTCGATGCTCTTCCATGTAGACCCTATAATATTGCTTCTGATGTTATTATTACAGGTATCGTTTCAGTCTGCCATAAAGATGCCTCTATATTATTTGATCCTTGCTCCACCTATTCCTATGTGTCATCATACTTTGCTCGTTATTTGGGTATACCCAATGAGTTTCTTGCTTTACCTGTTCATGTATCTACCCTGGTAGTCAATACAGCTATTGTAGACTGTGCGAACCGGTCGTGTGTAGTGACTATTGGGGGTCTGGAGATGCGAGTTGATCTTTTATTATTGAGTATGGTGGATTTTGATGTCATTTTGGGCAAGGATTGGCTATCTCTATGTCGTGATATACTAGACTGTCATGCTAAGATAGTCATATTGGCTCTATCGGGTATACCACGGATCAAGTGGCGAGGTGTTACAGATTATGTTCCTAGTAGAGTGATCTCTTTCTTGAAGGCCCAATAAATGGTTTGGAAGAGATGTCTTTCATATCTTGCCTTTGTGAGGGATGTCAGAGCTGAGACTCCAAATATTGATTATGTTCCGGTTGTAAGGGATTTCCCTGATGTATTTCCTGCAGATCTGCCGGGCATGCCACCAGATAGGGATATTGATTTTTTTATTGGCCTGGTGCTGGGCACTCAACCCATTTCTATTCCACCATATTGTATGGCACCAACGGAGTTGAAGGAGTTAAAATAGCAACTTCAGGAACTACTTGGTAAGTGCTCATTCGGCCTAGTGTGTCACCTTGGGGTGCACCGGTTCTGTTTCTGAAGAACAAGGATGGCACTATGAGAATGTGCATTGATTATAGGCAATTGAACTAAGTAACAGTTAAGAACAAGTATCCTTTGCCTTGCATTGATGATTTATTCGACCAGCTTCAGGGAGTAAGGGTATTGTCCAAGATCGATCTCCGTTCAGGTTATCACCAGTTGAAGATCAGGGATTTGGATATTCTTAAGACGGCCTTCAGGACCAGATATGGTCATTATGAGTTCCTGGTTATGTCTTTTGGGCTGACCAATGCTCCAGCAACATTCATGCATCTGATGAACAACGTGTTCTGGCCTTATCTTGACTCATTTGTCATAGTTTTCATTGATAATATCCTGGTATATTCGCGTAGTCAAGAGGAGCACACAGATCATTTGAAGGCTACGTTGCAGAGATTTAGGGAGGAGAAACTTTATGCAAAGTTCTCCAAGTGTGAGTTTTGGCTCAGTTCAGTAGAATTCTTGGGACACATAGTTTCTAGTGAGGGTATTCAGTTTGACCAAAAGAAGATAGAGGTGGTTTAGAGTTGGCGCAGAGTATCCTCAACCCCAAAGATTGGTAGTTTTCTTGGTTTGGCAAGCTATTATGCCGATTTGTTATGGGATTTTCATCTATTCAGAAGCTCAAGACAGCTTTGACCACAGCTCTAGTGTTGGTTTTTCCATCAACTTCAGGTTCATATACCGTGTATTGTGATGCTTTGAGAGTAGGTAATGGTTGTGTGTTGATGCAGGAGGGTAGAGTTGTTGCTTATGCTTCTCGTCAGTTGAATCCCAATGAGAAGAACTACACGCTCATAATTTAGAGTTGGCTGCCATAGTTCACGCATTGAAGATTTGGAGGCATTACTTGTACGGCGTATCTTGTGAGGTTTTCACTGATCATCAAAGTCTTCAGCATTTGCTCAAGCAAAAGGATCTTAATTTGAGGCAGTGGAGATGGTTGGAGTTGCTTAAGGATTATGATATTACTATATTGTACCATCGAGGGAAGGCTAATATGGTGGCTGATGCTTTGTGCCGAAAGGCAGTGAGTATCGGGAGTTTGGCATATATTCTAGTTGGGGAGAGACCTCTTGCGGTATGTTCAGGTTTGGCCAACCGGTTCGTGAGGTTGGATATTTTGGAGCCCAGTTGGGTATTGGCTTGTGCGATTTCTCGGTCTTCCCTATATGAGCGCATCAGAGAGCGACAGTATGATGATCCACATTTACTCATCCTTAGGGACGGATTTCAGCACGATGATACCAGAGATGTGACTATTGGAGATGATGGGGTATTGAGGATGCAGGGCCAGATTTGTTTTCCCAATGTATAAGGGCTTCGGGAGTTAATTCTGGAGGAGGCCCATAGCTCGCGTTGTTCTATTCATCTAGGAGCCGTGAAGATGTATCAAGATCTGAGACAACACTATTGGTGGAGGAGAGTAAAGAAAGATACTATGGGATTTGTAGCTCGGTGTCTCAATTGTCAGCAGGTGAAATATGAGCATCAAAGACCGGATGGCTTGCTATAGCTGATGGTTATTCTAGAGTGGAAGTGGGAGCGGATCACTATGGACTTTGTAGTTGGGCTTCCATGTACTTTTAAGAAGTTCGATGCTATTTGGGTGATTGTAGATCGGCTGTGTCACGACCCAAACTGAAGGGCCGCGATGGGCACCCCGTGCCTTACTCAACTAATTACCGATATAACATATCTTTCTTATCATACTATCATGAGTAAATTAGCCAGAAAATCCGTCATGAGATAAAAATAATATAACATAAGGGAATACTCAACATATAGACCCAACATGATATACAAACTTATATATATGACATACGAGCCTATAAGGCCGACATGACCATTTGTATACTTAAAATACAAGCCGACGAAGCCATACAAGTATCCATACACCTGACATCTATCTACAAGCCTCTAAGAGTACATGAAATCATAAAGGTCGGGGTAGGGCCCCGAAATATAAATCAATACATATCCAAAGCATAATGACCAAATAGGCAACTCCGGAGCAAGTGGAGTACGCCAACACCTTCGTTGAGCTGACAACCTATAGAAGGATAGTCAACCTATCAATCGGGACCTGTGGGTACGAAACACAGCATATCCTGGAAAAAGGGACGTGAGTACGAATAGAGTACTGAGTATGTAAGGCTAAAAAGAATAAATAAGAATAGTAATGTAAAGAGATATAGAAGAGCTACAAGTTGTAACATCTGAGTGCCTCTGGGGACTACTGACATAAAATTCATAATACATATATATACATAAACATTTAAAACATTCGCCTCTGTTGGAACATAATCATCATATCGTATCCAGCCTCAAAGAGGACTCGGTATACACGTACCAGGCCATCATAAGGCTCGATAGAATCGTACCTACCCACGTGGGGTTTGGTAAACCTAACTGATTAGCGGTTGCACAATAGGCTCCGTACCCGGTTGACTATTATATAATATTAGCATGCACGACTCATGGAATCATGTTCTAAACCTTTCATAGTGATGTAAGGTCGTTGTGACTTTGATTAACATTATGGACATCATACCACAATTATGAACATCACTAGGACTCAAGGATCATACATACTTTCTTAGAATAAATTTGTACGGAAAGAACCACATGGACAACTTTAGTTGGTAGGAGTAGATTCATTATGAAATAGCGTATTCATTTCATATTAGATCATGCCAAAAGAAAGAAGGAAGTGCCTTAACATACCATAAACCCGCTGAGTCATTAATCCTTTCCAAGCAACTCTACAAACAATTCAACTCAATCTATCATTGTATAAGGAGATTCAAAATCAGTGTTGAGCAAAGGCTAAGTCTGAAACTTAAGCTAGTAGCTTATTTACGTAAATTTGGGCACCATCTCTGCTGTAAAAAGGGCCTCCTCCAATACCATATACCAACAACAACAACCACAGAAATCCACCAATATATAAATATCAATAACAAGACACCATATAACAATAACAAGTCACAACTACTTCACGACGAGCGGCAAGCTCCTATTGGAATCTGTATAACCCATATCACCCCATATAGACTTCTTACATTAACTTAACAACATCATTAACATGATAATAAATTATCTCATCAATGATTCCACCCTTATACCATAAATTTATAAGAAAATAAATAATCCACAACTCCAACTATCTTCAATTAGAAACTTTATTCACTAGTTCATCTCTAGTCCAACCATTTAACTTAATCAACATCACGATAACCTTAATTACTTGCAAGAACATAATACACATACCTCCTACAGTATATTCAAATCGAAATCCAACTTATATTTAGCATCCAACATCCCTCAATGGCAATACAACACCATAGAAGTGACTTAAGCTAATCCAAGTATTATCTTGTAGTTTATCATCCTAACAACTTAACCAACATACAAGAAAGCTTCAGAAAAATTAGTATACTCACTTTATCCAGTAGCAAAAACTTGAAATTTCAGCACAAAACATCCCACAACTATCCTTAATGATAAGACAATCTCAAAGAGGTGTTATTCTTCACTTTTGATGTTGAAATATGGTGTAATCCATTTGAAAGACTTGAAATAACCTGGGGTTGATATGAAAACCATGAGAGAGTGTTTTACAGAATATAAAGAACTTAAAATAACCTCCCACATGAGCTGTTACCACCCAAAAAGCAGCAACAACAAGAAGAACAAGAAACTTACTAGTGCCACGGGATTGCCAACACTTGATTTGTGTTGTTTTCCCTTTGTTTGGGTCTTGGATCATGAGAGAACCTTGAGAGAGTATTTATACGGTTCTAAGTACTGAATATACTGAAAATAATGACTTAAAATGGGGTTGAAGCATCTTATATATATATATCCATATGTCTTAAACCGCCAATGTGGGCCCCATAGAAAGCTGCTTGGCGCAGTTTCACAAAAATGTAAATATCTATCTAGTCCGATGTTGTATTGACGAATGCTTTAATGAGTTAAAAACAAGAATCGTAGATATTAAATTTTATATGTAGATAATATCTTTATTCCAAGTATAATTGGAGAAAAGTGCATCTATATTTGACATAAATTTCAGCACATATTAAATGCAACTTGTGATAACCTTTCCCAACATTTATTCCACAACTCTCTTGACTTAAAAACATAACACACGACTATAATATGACAAAAATAACTCATAACTTAAGTCATTTATTGTGTTAATAACCCTAGTCTCACCCCAAAATTATATGTTATAACATTCCAAACTTGTCCACTTTCGATGAAATTTATTTTTTTCAGTTCGTTTAACGTCTAAGCTTTCTAACCCTTTTGGTACTTGTTATTCATTATCTTAAGGATTTATAACCTCCAAGATAAAATGATGAATATACGTTATGTAATTTCAAAAACTATCTCATTTTCGAGCTTATATCAATTGGCTTGCAACGTATTCTCACGTACGAAAATATGTGATGTAACATGTTTCCCCTCTTTGGAACATTCGTCCTCGAATGTTGACTGATGCATCTATCTGTCTCATAACTTGTAGCTCTTATGAACACTTTAATATTTTCCTTGACATCTAGGAAACTGTTCAGTAAATAAATCCAAGGGCCAGGGTATTCCCCCCTTTAGGCCTCTTTCTCATACCACGACCTGTGGTCGAAATTCTTCCAATCTCGTAGCTGTTGTTACCTTCTGCCATGCATCATGTAGAAATGTATACTTGTATGTGTGCCTTTGAGACTCTTCTCCTTTTTATTCCTCCAACTTTTAGCCAATCTTTAGGCCTCACTTTGTGAACATATACAAAACTATGACAAGATGTCCCTCTAGGCATCTATAGGTGTACTAAAGTTCTTCGCTTGGTACTTTGTCAAACTTAACGGTTATTTCTATACCTTGCTTCATAGCCACGATTATCTATGCTTATGGTTTTACTACATCTAGGTAGTTCATACTATATCCTAATTGTTACTTCGGTTTATTGTTACCGAGTCTACCACCCAACTCCAGCTTACTTTTTCGCTGCTTGTCCTATATGTATAAATCTAAGTCTTGTAATGATTCATCATTACTATTCATCTTAATAATGACGGTCTAATATCATCTCATACTTTGAAACTTTTATCCATCCATTGGTGATTCACCTTAATGTTGATCCATAATCTGCCACTTTTACTTGAAACCTCTTACACAATACATTGTCACTAGGGATCACGTCTCATCGGGGAATATCTAAAGTAATTTGTCCGATACACCTAGGGGCGATACTATACTTCTATAAACATATTTCATAACATCATAACATGATTCATCTTATTGGGGTATTCCAATCTTGTGCAATTCATAAAATCCCTTTTCTTTAAATTATTCCTCAATCAAAGGCCTAAATGTCATCCTCTTATCTATCACAATTGCACCCTTATTCTACTACTGGGGCAACATTTCATCTTTTCTAATTGCTCCTAGTCTTAGACTCCTTTATGTTTATTCAGGTTGTACCAAGCTTTTTATTACATATGGAAATCATCAGCTCCCTTGTTTTGATAGGTTTAATCTCGAAGATACACATATTCTCGTCACCTTCTCACTCACATTTCCATATCCTTACTCCTATGTACCTAAAACCTTGTTTCTGTACCATACTTTACCTTACAACCTACACCTATCTATTTATACTACTCGCAACCTTCCTTTAACTTGATAGTAATCAAATTCTAAAATCATTTTTATTTTGATCATTTCTTAGATTCTGTTGAATTGTATCGAATCCTTTTCCGATTTTAAAGCGAAGAGTTACCTTAAATGTAAGCAATTCCTTTTCTTGCTCATTCTATCACTTGTTACATGAATACTTGGCTTGTCTTATTGCCCACAAATACTGTAATTTCCTGTACCTCATATGATCTCAAACATCACCTTTGATGACTTTTTTTTCCTTTCATTAGCCATGATAGATGCCATTTTCTTATGGAGTGTATACAATATTGTAGGGATACTGTTGTTACAAGATCATTTACTCTTTAGCTCATTGTGCTTAGGTTGGAACCTTCTTCCTTATTTTCTCATCTAGTCTTTCATTGTAGTACTTAGGGAAACCTTCTGGCTCTTGTAAAGTTTTGAGCATTTTATATCGTACACCCGAACGAAATTTTAGTTGTTCTTACTCACCTATAATAATCCTTAGTTACATAACTCCGTGCCTTTGTGGTCGTAGGGTTACTTCTAAGCTCAAATTTTTATTGTCTCCTTAGTGGCACTCTCTCTTATTTTCGTAAAACTTAAACAGTACCTTTAACTGCCTCAACTCCTTTCTGAAATTTTTTCAAATGATTGCGACTCGTATCTGCGAGACTGAATTCATTATGCTGCAGTTTACTAAATTTATCCTGCATGATCTGTTGATTTATCTGTGACCTCTTGTCTAGCCATAACTGAGCTCTTCCTGAATTAACTACTAATTACTATTTGGTCCATTCTCATATATATATAGTCTGCATAATTTCTCTTGGGATATATCCTTTGTCTTCACTTATCTCTCGCCACTAGCTCCTGTTGTATCAAGTGTCCATTCATACTTATTTATCAATAACATCCTGGACGGAAAGTTTTACTGCCTCTCCCTGGTGTCATGCTTGTATAATGTTCTAGAGTCGCAACATATCTATAGGAACTAAATAAATGTAACATAATTCCTTTCTCTTTTTTACCACATTCTTCGTTTTCCATTCGATAGTTACCTGAACTGCTTAACTCTGACTTAATATCATATCACACCATATTTCCCCCTTTTGGGGAGTACTAAGATTTAGTAATACGACTATCTACCTATAGATGTTTTACCTCTTCATCTTTGGCATCTTTTCACATTATCAATGATCCTTAATCGCCTTATGGTAACCTTCTGTACCAGGGATAACTAAATTTCTTACGCACGAAGGTGTCACCTACTGTAACTGGCATAAGTCCCTTAAGATTAAATCTGCTCAGAGTGCTTGCTTTAGGTAAATGACTTCCTAAATGAACTTTAAAGGTTATTCGTCTGTTGTCTATTCTATTATTGTTGGAGCACGATCTCCGAAATTCTCACGATGTCGACCATTATCAAATCCTCTGGTCTCTAATTCATGTTTGATTTTATCTTGTTTACTAGACCATAATAATTTTTGTTACTACAGGGGGTCTAACGTCGACTTCTGGTAATCGCGTTGGACTCAATAAATCATTTCTCGAAATGAGGATATGACATTTGGCCTATACTTTATTATTGTCTTAAGGCCTATCACCTCTTGTCTTTTACTTCATTTGACTATAGACTCTATCATTCTGTCATATTTTGATTTACCATTATCATCCATTTATCACATCTTACTCATAATGCTTCAATTACTCTCTTCTTATTCTTCGGATAATATATGTCTATCACTCTATTCTGATAACTTCAACAAAACATTCTTTCACTTTTAGCTCCCCTTGCTTTATCTCAATGCTCTTTAGGTAACTTAGCATTCTCTCTTTACTAGGAACGAGAGCCATACAAAGGTAAATATTTTTTCCTTCTAGGATTCCAGTGCCAATCCTCTAAATTTTTCCAAACATTCAAGTATTCATATCTGAATGTACAATTCTAGATTGTACTATTGGGGTGTCTCACAAGGAGAAGTATTACCACATGTTCAGTATCGTTTGGATATGTTAGCTAATGATAATAATCCATCTACAATTTTAGGTTACTCTAGCCCCAATTGGATCTTGCTATTCCCTTCTTGTCTTAATCCGTCAACTCTCATAGGGCATACTGAGAATGGCGTGGCCAATTGTACATACCTCTGTTACTGTTGAAGGTAACTAAGAATACATATATTTCTCTGCCTTAATTGTAAAAACTCAAAACCTTCATTAACTGGTACCCCCTAAACCTTCACCACCTTGCTTCTTTTACTTGTTGAAACTTGTATCTACCTTCTAATTTTCTTTTTACTTTTTAAAAAATATGGGTAGATAGATATTCATGCCTTAGGCCTCCTTATTAAGAAACTTACGCGTCTTAGTACATACATAATCTGCTGAAAACCTTACATTTACTCATCATAAGCATGATGCAAAATCGAGTTCTATTGACTCAACTCTTCCATAGCAACATTTAATCTCTTACCAACTATCTGTTTGGATGAGGTATAATTGTATTATGAAAAAAAAATAGAATTTAGAAGTTTGAATTCTTACAATTGAGGTCTGCCACACGATCTAGAGTAAGAAGAAAAAGTGATAGTTCTAAATGGCCTGCATCATCTTGCTTATAAGTATGGTGCACTACACACCCATAAACAAGAATCTACTAGACACGGCTTGTAGAATCCCTAGGACAGAACTGCTCTGATACCACTTTTGTCACGACCCAAACCGAAGGGCCGTGATGGGCACCCGGTGCCTTACTCAACCGAGTACCAACGTAACATATCTTTATTACCATACTATCATGAGTAAATGAGCCAGAAAACTCATCATGAGATAACCACAATAAAACATAAGGGAATACTAAACATATGATGACCCAACATGATATACAAACTTATACATACGACATACCTATAAGGCTGACATGACCATTTGTAAACTCAAAACATAGGCCGACAAGGCCATACAAGTGTCCATACACCTGACATCTATCTACAAGCCTCTAAGATTACATAAAATCATAAAGTTTGGGATAGGGCCCTACAATACCAATCAATATATATCTAAAGCATACTGACAAAATAGGAAACTCTAGAGCAAGTGGAGTGCGCAACACCTTTGATGAGCTGATAGCCTAATAGAAGGATAGTCAACTTAACAATCAAGAACTGCGGGCATGAAACGCAGCGTCCCCAGGCAAAAGGGACGTCTGTACGAATAAATTACTGAGTATGTAAGGCAATAATGCATAAATAAGAACAGTAATGTAAAGAGAGATAGAGGAGCTACAATCTGTAACATCTGAGTGCCTCTGGGGACTACTGACATGAAATGCATAATATATATATATACATAAACTTTTAAAAATATTCGCCTCAGTGGGCATCATTATCATCATATAGTACCCGACCTCAAAGAGGACTCAGTAAAAACGTACCCGGCCATCATAAGGCTCGGTAGAATCGTACCTGGCAACGTAGAGCTCGGTAAACCCAATTGATCTGTGGTTGTACAATAGGTGTCGTTTGGCCGACAAAGCACAGCTCGGTAGACTTAATAGATATATATACATATATAATGCATGCTCGACTCATGGAATCACGTTATAAACCTTTTTGAGTGACATAAGGTCATTGGAACTTTGATTAACATTATGGACATCATACCATCAATATGAAATTCACTAGGACTCAAGGATCATACATAATTTCTTCGAATAAATTTGTACGGAAAGAACTACATGGACAACCTTAGTTGCTAGGAGTAGATTCATTAGGAAATAGCATATTCATTTCATATTAGATCATGCCAAAAGAAAGAAGGAAGTTCCTTAACATACATAAACCCGTTGAGTCATTAATCCATTCCAAGAACCTCTTCAAACAAGCCAACTCAATCTATCATTGTATAAGGAGATTCAAAATTAGTGTTGAGCAAAGGCTAAGTCTGAAACTTAAGCTAGTAGCTCATTTATGTAAATTTGGGCAGCATTTCCCTATAAAAAAGGCCTCCTCCAATACCATATACCAACAAAAACAACCAGAGAAATCCACCAATATATAAATATCAATAACAAGACACCATAAAATAACAACAAGTCACAACTACTTCACGACGAGCGGCAAGCTCCTATTGGAATTTGTATAACCCATATCACCTCTTGTAGACTTCTTACATTAACTTAACAACATCATTAACATGATAATGAATTATTTCATCAATGATTCCACACTTATACCATATATTTCTAACAAAATAAATAATCCACAACTCCAACTATCTTCAATTGGAAACTTTATTCACTACTTCATCTCGAGTCCAACAACTTAACTTAATCAACATCAAGATAACCTTAAACACCTGCAAGAACACAATACACATACCTACTACAGTATCTTCAAATCAAAATACAAGTTATATTTAGCGTACAACATCCCTCAATGGAAATACAACACCATAGAAGTGACTTAAGCTAATCCAAATATTATCTTGTAGTTTATCATCCTAACAACTTAACCAACACACAATAAAGCATAAGAAAAATTATTAAGATGCTATACACACTTTATCCAGTAGCAAAAATTTGAAATTTCAGCACAAAATAGCCCACAACTATACTTAATGACAACACATCCTCAAAGAGGTGTTATTCTCACTTTTGATATTGAAATACGGTGTAATACATTTGAAAGAGTTGAAATAACCTAGGGTGTGTACGACAACCATGAGAGAGTGTTTTAAAGATTATAAACCACTTAAAACAACCTCCCACATGAGCCGGAACCACCCAAAATCTGCAATAACAACAAGCAAAAGAAACTTACTAGCGCCACGGGATTCCCGACAAATGATTTGTGTTGTTTGCCCTTTGTTTGGGTCATGGATCATGAGAGAACCTTGAGAGAGTATTTCTAGGGTTCTAAGTTGTGAATAAATTTAAAATAATGACTGAAAATGGGGTTGAGGCATCTTATATATATATCCATATGTCTTAAATCACCTATGCGGGCCCCATAGAGAGCTGTTTGGCAGTGTCATGAAAACGCAAATATCTCTCTAGTGTTATATCGTATTGATGAACAGTTTAATGAATTAGAAGCTAAACTCATAGATCTTCATTTGATATGCAGATCATCTATTGATTCTTAGTATATTGGGAGAACAGTGCATCTAAATTTGACCTAAATATCAGCACATAATAAATGCAACTTGTGATGACCTTTGCCAACTTTTTTTCCACAACTCGCTTGACTTAGAAACATAACACATGACTATAATACGACCAAAATACTCATAACTTAACTCATTTATCATGTTAATAACCCTAGTCTCACACAAAAATTATATGTTATAACATTCCAAACTATCGACTTTCGATGAAATTTATTTTCTTCAGTTCGTTTAGCGTCTAAGCTTTCCAACCCTTTTGGTACTTGTTATTCATGATCTTAAATATTTATAACCACCAAGATAAAATGATGAATATATGTTATTTACTTTCAAAAATGATCTTATTTTCGAGCTTATATCAATTGACTTACGACGTATTCTCACCTACAAAAACATGGGATGTAACAGGCTGACCAAGTCCGCGCACTTCATTCCTAACTTTACTACTTATTCTTCAGAGCGGTTAGCAGAGATATATATCTGGGAGATTGTTCGGTTGCATGGTGTCCCAGTTTCTATCATATCAAATCGGGGCACTCAGTTTACTTCCTAGTTTTAGAATTCTATTCAGTGAGAGTTAGGTACTCAGTTGGAGTTGAGAACAACTTTTCACCCTTAGACGGACAGGCAGTCCAAGCGCATTATTCAGATATTAGAGGATATGCTACATGCTTGTATCATTGATGTCGGAGGGTCATGGGATTGGTTTCTACCACTTGCAGATTTTTCTTATAATAACAACTACCAGTTGAGTATTCAGATGGCTCCATATGAGGCTTTGTACGGGAGGTAGTGTAGATCTCTAGTTGGTTAGTTAAAGCCAAGTGAGGCTAGGCTATTAGGGACAAATTTGGTTCAAGATGCGTTAGATAAAGTGAAGGTAATTCAGGAGTGATTTCGTACAGCGCAGTCGAGGAAAAAGAGTTATGCTGACAGGAAGGTTTGAGATGTGACCTACATGGTTGGTGAGAAGGTCTTGCTGAAGGTTTCACCCACGAAGGGCATTATGAAATTTAGAAAGAAAGGGAAGTTGAGTCCGCGGTTCATTGGGTCTTTTGAGGTACTTTTGAAGATTGGGGTGGTGGCTTATAAGCTTGCCTTGCCAACCAGTTTGTCGAGTGTGCATCCGATATTTTATGTCTGTATGCTTCAGAAGTATATTGGGGATCCGTCTCATGTTCTAGATTTCAACACGGTTCAGTTGGAGGGTGATTTGACTTATGACGTGGAGCCAGCAACTATTTTGGGTCGTCAGATTCAGAAGTTGAGGTCAAAGGATATGGCTTCAGTGAAATTGTAGTGGAGACGACAGCCCGTGGAGGAGGGTACCTGGGAGAAACCGAGCGGGAGATGTGGAGCAAATATCCTCACATGTTTGAGGCTTCAGGTATGTTTGTTGACTCATTTGAGGACAAACGTTTGTTTAAGTTAGGGAGGATGTGACGACCCGGCCAATCGTCTCATGAGTTACTGCTCCATTTACCCTATTTCTGCTTCTTGCTATTTTGCTTATCCATGTTTTGAGGCATCGGGTTGGTTGGATCAAATTCGGAATGATTTTGCTAAGGTTTGAGGCGCTTAGCCTCTTTTAAGGAAGTTTAAGTTGGAAAAGTCAACCAAATGTTGACTTATATGTTAGAGGGCTTGGATGTGGGTTCTGATGGTTTGATTAGCTTTGGGAGGTGATTTATGACCTAGGAGCTTGATCGGAATATGTTTTTGTGATTTCCGGTTTGTAGGAGAGATTTTAATATAAGGGTCGGAGTGGAATTATGAGAGTTGCAATAGCTTCGTTGTGTCATTTGGGATGTGTTTGCAAACTTTCAGGTCATTCGGATGTGGTTTGGTTGGGTTTTTTATCAAAAGCAGAATTAGGAAGATTTTTAAAAGTTTAGGCTTGAATCCGATGTGTTTTGATTGATTTGATGTTCTTTGAGGTGTTTTGATGATTGGAACAAGTTTTAATAAGGTTTTAGGATATGTTGGCGCCTTTGTTTGAGGTCCTGGGGGCCTTAGGTGAGTTTCGGGTGGTCAATCGGATCATTTTGAAGTTGGAAAAATTGCAAAAGTTGCAGGTTCAGCTGTTGCAGGTTTTTACTCTTTTCGTTCGCGTGCCAACACGTTCGTGAAGAGTCAGTGTAGGTCAGTGGAAGATTAGACTTTGCGTTCATGAGTGAGGCTCCGTGATTGCAAAGGGAAGGACGCTCGTGCATTGCGTTCGCGAGATGGAAGTCGCGTTCGCGTAGGGTCTTTTTGGTCAGCTGGTCTGAGGTCATGTTTGTTCTCCGTGTTCGCGAGAGAGGGTGTGCAATTGTGAAGGGTAAGGCTGATGAGCCATCGCATTCGCGATGGTCATATTGCGTTCTCATAGAAGAAAAATTGGTCAAAGTAAGTCTATGCTTTGCGAACGCGAGGGTTTGACTACGTTCGCGAAGAAGGAAAATATGCCTGGGCAGAATGTTTTTAAGCTCATCTTGTCCGCAATTTTGCGGCTGATTTCATCCATTGTTGATCATTTTTGGAGATTTTTGAAGGAGATTGAAGAGGGATTCAAGGAGGAAACGTTTGGAGGTAAGATTCTTGGACTAAAACTCGATTATTATGTGAATTCCACCTAGAAAATCATGAAATCTAAGCCTAAAGTTGAAGAAGTAGGGCTTGAAATTAAAGACCAAACATTTGGGATTTGAAGGGCCATTTGTGGATGGATTTTTATGTTCTTGGCATATATGAACTCGTGAGTAGATAAGGAATCCGTTGGTGTAAAAATTTCTGAATTTCGAGACGTGGGCCCGGGGGTCGGGTTTTGGTAGTTTCGGGATTTGTGCCCTTTATTGCTTGTTTTTGCTTGGGCTTCGTTCCCTTAGTATATTTTGACGTCCTCGTTCTGATTTTTGATAGATTCAATGTGTGTGGAGGCCGATTCGAGGGGCAAAGGCATCACGAGCTAGAAATTTAGCCAGTTTGAGGTGAGTAATGATCGTAAATGATGTTCTAAAGGTTTGAAATCCCGAATTGCACATCGTAGTGCTATGTTGAGGTGAGACACACGCTTGTTGTCCAGCGTGGGGTCATACACTATTGGGAATTGTGAATTGGTCCATCCCAGTTGACGATTTTACCGCGTATTTGGCTGAATCTTATTTGCTATCATTATGATTTGGGCTGAATGTCATATTTGGGCTTCGTGCCAACTATTTGAACCCTTCCGGGCTTTTTATTGATATTTCCTCAGTGTTTTAACTTACTACTTGAACTCAAGTATTTTATTTTCCACTATTTTATTACTCAGCCATTTTTACTCAGTTTTTAGACTTAAACGATATTTTAAATGATGTTTAGGCTGAGAAACACTATTTTACTGTTGCCTGAGGGGCTTGTGATGATTTTTGACTGAGTAAGGTCAAGGGCTTATGTTGTGAGGAAACACCGATACTGATTTGAGGCCGAGGGCCTGGGATATGTACGCCACGAGGTGTCTTGATTGATATGAGGCCGAGGGCCTAAATTTAATGCCACGAGATGGCTTGTTATTATTCTTGGGCCGTAAGGGGTCCGTCCAGGAGTCTGCACATTCCCAGTGAGCGCAGGTACCCATTGTGATGTGAGATTGAGCTCGAGGGCTGTTATTGTTCTAAGATGTTGCCCGAGGGGCGGATGTGGTGATATTGTGCCCGAGGGGCGGATGTGGTGATACTGTGCCCGAGGGGCGGATGTGGTGATACTGTGCCCGAGGGGCGAACTTCTATTTGATTACTTTACATTAATTACCTGTTAATTACTTGTTTACTTGTTGAAAGAGGATTTTACTTGACTTTTCACTGGTTTACTGTTTTTAAATGATATTACTGCTTCATTATAGAATGCCTTGTGCCTTGCATATTTTCTTACTTTTAGTCGTTATTTACATTTGATACTTACTGAGTTGGAGTACTCACTTAACTCCCTGCACCATGTGTGCAGATTCAGGCGCATCTGCTCCCGCTCCCGAGTGCTGATTCGTTCCAACTTTAGGTAGATCTCGAAGAATCTTTAGGTAGCTGTTGGCATTCGCAGCATGGAGCTCCTCCCTATCTCTTTCCTTTATATTCTTAGTTCAGTACAAAACTCTGTAGTTACATTTGGGTATTCAGTGTTGCTAGATGCTTGTGACACCCCGGTTTGGGCTGTGTTGGGTTATATTTCCGCACTTTATTGATACTATCCGCTACTTAGTAATATCAAATTATGTTTTAGACTGCTTTATGTTGTTTAACTATTTAGAAAGTGAATTGGGTGTAATTGGCTTGCCTTGTCTTCACGAGAGGCACCATCACGACCAGGCCCAGGGAATAGGGTTGTGACAATAAGTAAAGACGTCTGCATAACGATCCTCTAGACTCTACTAAGCTTGCTCATGGCTCGTGGAACCTAAGCGACTTAGTTATCTGATACCAACTTGTCACAACCCGAAATCTCATCCTTAGGACCATGATGGCGCTTAACATTTCACTTGCTAAGCAATCCAACTTTAGTTAGATTTCTTAAATAGTTTTTAACAATTCAAATCAAAACATTGATAGAAATAAACTATAAAAGTTTGAAGTTGATTGATAAAATACCAAAAGGCATGATCTAAACATATCCCATAAATCTGGTGTCACGAATACATAAACATGTAGAGTACTACAGATAAAGTCTGAACAAATATACAGTTGTTTGAAACTAAATAAGTAGTAAACTGGATAAATAAGGGAACTTCGGGGCTGCAGACGTTGTTCAGCTATACCCCAAGTCTCTAATACATTTGAATCCTAGAAAAGACCCACTAAATGTTGCTGGAACCAACCCTACATATTGCGTAAGTGTCGAGTCTAACCCCGAAAAGGTAGTGATGAGTCTATGACAAGACACCTACGTAAAATATGTAAAAGTATATATATAAAGCAATAAATAATAAGTAGGACATTTAAAGTTTTTACTGGGAGGGAAGATGTAGAGGGGAACGTACAGAAAGAATGGGAAGTACAAATCACCGAATAACCTCTTTCCGAAAAGGAACAATAATAATTCAACCAAGTAAATCATCGATCTACAATACAAGTAAAGCAAAAGAATCTATCATGGCATGACACCACCCTTCGTGCGTTTAATTTCATCCTTACCATGTAATATCATAAATGAAATAGCACGGCATCACCCTTCATGCTTTAATCATCACAAACTCTCAAATAAATGATATTGTACTCAATTAAGGAACAACAACAACCTTCGTACCTTTCACTCTTCCTCACCAAGCAACAACGTTTATTCAAAATAGCAAAGCAAGGTGGGAAGCTATGTCACTTAAATCTTAGGGTAATGATAACTCATCTCAACTTTTAAATTTCTAAAAATTCGAAAATAATCAATAGATATGGAAGCGAACAATCAAAGAAGTAATAATCTAACTACTACATGGAAAACAAAGTCATAGAAACAACAAAATATAACAACAAAAATTCCCCCGCATGATTTAACCTAATAACAACATATAATGCTCGTCACATTACATATACGCCTTTCTCACATATAATTCACATAGGAAATAGATCAACAACTCATCATCCTTCAAGTCAAAGTTAATCACGACACTTACCTCACTCCACAACCAAATCAATGCTTAATCGGGTTTTCCTTTTGAGTTCGCCTCTAAACCAATACAACTACTGAAAAATATAGTCCGAATAATTCAAAATAGGTTTTAGAAACTACCCACGAGTGAAAAAAAATCAATCTTTAATAAATTGGAAAAAAAGTCAACAAAAGTTAACCCCTGACCCGTTTGGTAAAAAAAATCGGACCAAAATCTAATTACCCATTCACTCCCGAGCCCAGTTATGTATTTTAATTTGAAATCTGATCTCAATTCGAGGTCTAAATCTCAATTTCTTTAAATCTCTAATTTTTACCATAAAAAAATATAGATTAAAGGTTAAAATCAATGGGTATTTATGGAAATATGATAAAAAAAAAAGTTAAAATTTACTAACCAGTGAAGTTGGGATGAAAAATCACTTCAAAATCGCATCTAGCCGAGCTCTAACTTGAAAATGGTTAAAAATGGTTCAAATCCCGTCTTTTGGATGTTTTAATGCCTGAGTGTCAAGTGTCCTTCGCGTTTGCGAAGAACAACAAGCAAAAGGCCTTCCCGCTCGTGAGATACCCTTCCTGTTCATAAGACTTAGCTCCATCCATTGCCTTCGCATTCGCGAGATGACCTCCCCGAGATCCCACAACTCTTTGTGTTCGAGAGAGGACTGTCGCGTTCGCCATGGGTAAGTACCCTACTACTTTTCATTTGCGACCTAGTCCCTGCATTCGCTAAAAACAAACCCGACCCAACCCCAATTTACCCTTCGCGATCACGAGAGAAGCTTCGCGAATGAGAAGAATGGTGCGTCGGACACCAGAAACTGCTGAAACCAACATTCTCTTAAGTTCAAAACTGGTCCATAGCCTACTCAAAACATACCTAAGCCCCTCAGGCTCAAAATCAAACATGCACACAAGTAAAATAACATCATACAAACTCGCCCGCATAATAAAAAGGACAAAAATAACACCTAGAATTATAAATCAAATGTCAAAATGCAAGAAAATTCAAAGAAAACTCAAGAACTTCTAAAATCACAACCAAGTAGCTTGTAGGGTCAAGTCCCGAATATGTAAGGCCCCATGAAAACTCGTCCTCAAAACCTAGTAGCTTGTAGGGTCAAGTCCCGAATATGTAATAGGGATGTGTAAAATTATTCACAGCGAGCTTGCAAGCCGCGGTACAGACCCTTTGTACTGATTTAACATTTAAAAATTAAAGAGTCAAAGTTTTCCATAAAAGTGCTATTATGCGGTCCAGAATGCAGTTGCAAATCAAGTATGTGGACTGCATTTCTGCCGTTAATTGAGTCTATGGTTTGGTTAAAATGAGATCAAAATGCGGTGCACTATGCGATCGTATAACTGATAAGCGAACCACATTTCTATTGCAAAGTGAGTCAGTGTGTTAGTCAAATTTGAGGTCAAAAATACGGTCCAGAATGCAGTCGCAAATCAAGTATGCGGACAACATTTTTATTGCAAAGTGAGTCAGTATGTTTTAATTTTGGCCCATTTTTTAGGGCAATTTTTGTGATCGGTCTGCAGAACGCATGTCAGGAATGCGACCGAATTCTGCGCCGGGACTCCGTTTTTTCTAATTTTTTAACCCGACCCCTTCTTCAATAAAATACCCCCCCCCCCCCATTTTAACATATTTTCTGAACAAACTAGAGAGAGGAAAGAGAGGGTACTTGAGAGAGAAAGTTTATCTTCATTAATTTGATTTCAAAAGTCACCCAGGCCCGGAAAATTTTGAGTAGTTGTCTTCATCTCCATTCTTGCAGGTAAAATCCCCAACCCTTTTTCATTGGTTTTCATATGTATACAAAAGGGGGATTCTCATGCATTGATTCTTGAAAATATAAGTTGAAATACACATGCATGTCCTTCAAAACCTAAAATCTAGTAAAAATAATTGGGTAGGAGTAAACATTTGCAAAAGGAGCGATTGATAACCTAATAAGCTCGGGTAGTAATTGTGAACTTCAATTCTAAGATATATGTGTTAACTTGTGAACTAGATTGATGGTACTAGGCTGTTGGTAAATTGAAAGTAGAAGTTAAAAGGGAAATTCGACTCCAGGTATGTATGACTAACTTTAACCTTTATAAAGTCACCTTGTTTGGTGTACGAGTAAATATGTATGTGTACTTATGTGGGTTATTTGTGAATTCTTGTAACTTATGTGCCTTGAACATTGTTGGTTAAGCGTCCCGATGTGATGGTGTAAGTAAATGGCAACAAACCAAACGTGTGTATGTGAATATGTTTATGCGGTAAGAGCTAGGAAAAAATGATGGATAGAAATCGTAATTGATGCAATTGAAACAGTTGTGGTAATATCATATGTGGCTTGTCGTGGGAAATTATCGTTGTGACTTAAATTGCATATTGAGATGTTTTATATTATGGAAATGGTATTGATGTTTAGGAAAATTGTTGTGAATTGTTGTCGTTGTTGCTATTGTTGTTGTGTTGTTATTGTTGTGGGGTTACACGCCGCAACACGAAGTAATAAGGCATGAGTTGAGGTGATAAGGTGAAATTTGTCCGGTGAGATCTGGTTGCGTGCCGCAACACAAAGTAATAAGGTGTGGGTTATACTGATAAGGGTGGCCGAGGTAATAAGGGTGGAAAAGTAATCGAAATCACTATTGAAATAAAAATATGTGAAAGTTGTGAAATCATTAATGTGATGGAAAAACGTTGAAAGGGAAAGAAGAGAGATTGTGAAACGTGTTTGGCTTTGGTTGTTTCTTTCATGTGCATTTGATCGTTGATCCTATTACTGTTTGTTACTTGTGTATTGTTTGATTTTACTTTGGGTAAAGTTAGTTCATACATAACAGTACAATTCAAATGTACTGACGTCCCTTTTGCCCGGGGAGCTACATTCGTGTTATGATTGTAGGTGGTTCCATAGCAGGTACTCTAGTCCACCGACTATAGCACTCCTTCACTTCCCGTCAACGGAATTAGTGAGCCGCTTTCATCTTTGGGCCCTACATGTCTCATGCCGCTTTTCTTTCCGGAGTCTTATTTTTGGTATTTGTGTAAGGTATAGCCGGAGCCTTGTTACCGGCAAGTATTGTAAAACTCTTTTGTATCCTTAGAGGCTCCGTAGACAGGAAATGTGGGTTATGTACTGATGTGTTTTGTACATGGGCAGTGTAACTTGTAAACCACGCTAAGTAACCATGTATGTTATGTACATTCCGTAAACAGGTGTTCGAATTATAAATGGCTATTTTCTTTGATTAATGAGTAATGAAAAGATGGGGTAATACATGGGATAGGAAAGGCACCCAGGTCCGATTGAGTGGGACTACCCGGTCGAGCGCCGGTCGCACCCCTCGATTTTGAGGCGTGACAGGTTGGTACTGACATATCTAGCCATTAGAACAACATAACTTGTAACATGAGAAATGAGTCCTCCTTCATTCCAAATTCTGCAAATGTATTAAATCTCTCGTTCTTCATGCCATATTGGCTAAGATCGATATCCTTCTTATATTTTTTTGGATATACTATAAACTGGCTGGGATTCATGTCAAACCCTCCGCCATCACTGGTCATTATAACTTATGTGATGTGAATTAATTAAAAACATATTTGCATTGTTCATGCATATTTAGACCCTAGCCGCCGCACACCCTTACTCTCCTTCTTCATTATTCTCTCTTCATTCATAGTAGAGATTGGACACCATTCTATTTGGAAACCGTAGCTAGACGTCTCTCACACCTCTCAGCAAACAATAATACACCCTTCCCCTTTCTCCAAACAGAGAACAGACACCACCCCCAAAAAAAAAAAGCTAAGAGCTGGCACCCCTTCTCCTTCCTTATCTCATTCACATATTCTCTGAAAATACACACGTACATCATACACTAAGAAAAACAAGTTTGTACTTCAACAGATCTAAAATCATACGTAAAAAGGGAGAAATTCGAAGTTACTCTTGCTCCTTCGAATTACTACTGTTTTCAGTCTCACTTTGCTGGGATTTTATTTCTTTGGAATTTTTTAGTTTCATTTTAGTTTTTGCTATTTTTTTGTTGAATCTGCTTCTGCTGGGTTCCGACTTTCTCTCTTTTGTTATTAGAGCTATTGAGGCCCTACTACTACTGTCAAGACTTTGTTTGGTTAATGGAAACTTTATTTGTTGTTGTTAAGGTACTGTTCCCCCTTCTTGATCATGTAATTCTCCTTTTGATTCAATAAAAACATGCTTACTATGCGATGTCAGTGAAGAATTATGTCATATACCTACTATAATTGTTAAATTCTGGCTATTTGTAATTCAAATACAACTATAAATATGACGATGGCTTCATTTTTATTGTAAAATAATTTATACTCCTGTTTTGTTTATTCCCATTAGAATCAACTCATTTTCGAATACTGAAACTTAGTCATTATTTTGGGAAATCATGAGAAAAGGTATCAATTATAGACAATATTTCCCATATTGCTACATTCTGACATATGAAATTTCATCGAGGACATGGGGTTGTTCCTGAAATGCCACCCTTGTGCGATCAATTTAAGTTAAGTTGAAATGCCACCCTGATGAAAACAACAGTTTTATCACTACTTTTGATATTTTGAACCTCAAGAAGAATGTGCAGATGCTTGTGTTTGTTGCTTTGAATCATTATCTTGATATCTTGAACTTGTTCAACGGTCATTTTTCTATCAAGAAATTTCCCTACTTAGTAAGGTTGTGGAATAGTTAAAATCGTACATCTCTGCCACAATGGCATCTTATCCATGAATTTTTAAAATTTAACACTTAACCTCAAACTTAGGAAAATAACAATTCGCGAACCGGATACCACTGTCAAGCCAGCCAACACAGAGAAGTTGATTAGATTCCCATTTTGGCATATATTGAAAACATTTTCTTTTATACTTTGAACAATAAATAATGAGATTTGCAGAAATACTAATGATGTCTTTAACAATTATGAAAACTGAAAAATCTGGTAATCATCCTAGAACCAGGTGTCACAAGTGCATGAGCTATTTCTAGGAAACAATATAATACAACAACTGTCCGGAATACAAATTGGATAGAAAGTAAATACAATAATTTGAAAGAGACTCGGCTGGCTACGGGTCGTATCGAGAAGTGCAGTTCACCCAAGTCTCTGTGTCAACCATGCTGCTACGTCCACTAGATCACTGGATATGCATGTGGCTCTGCATAAAAAATGCACATCAAGTGTAACATGAGTACGAAAATAACGTGTACTCAGTATGTATCTCGTCTAATCTCGAAGAAGCAGAGATGAGAGGTCGACTTCGACCCTTGCTAAAGGTCCAATAATGGTGTTGTCACGACCTAAACCCCAAACTCGGTCGTGATAGCACCTCTCATGAAGACAAGGCTAGCCAACCAAAGCCAATTCATTATTAAACATAGTTAAACAATATAAAAACAGTCTAAAACATGGCTTAATGATAATAAGTAGCGGAAATACAACCCGAAATAGCCCTAACCGGGGTGTCACAAGTCACGAGCATCTAACAATACCAAAACTTCAAATGCAACTACAGAGCTTTAAATATTGAACTAAGAACGTTAAAGAAATAGACAGAGAGGAGCTCCAAGCCGCGAACACCAATAGCTACCTAAAGATTCCTTGAAGATCCGCCTGAAGCTGGAATGAATCAGCACTCGGGAGCGGGACCAGATGCGCCTTAATCTGCATACTGGGTGCAAGGAGTAAAGTGAGTACTCCAACTTAGTGAGTAACAAATATAAATAATGACTGAAAGTAAGAAAATATGTAAGGCATAAGGCATTCTATAAAGAGGCAGTGAAACGAGTTAAAGAAAACAGTAAACCAATGAAAATCGAGTAAAATCCTTTTCTCAACAAATAAACAGGTAAATTGGCTAACAATTAAGATAAAGTAAGCAAATAGAAGTTCACCCCTCGGGCACAGTGTCAATAAATCCGCCCCTCGGGCAACATATCAGAACCATTCCAGCCCCACGGGCTCAATCTCACATCACAATAAGTAAACGCGCATATGGGGGGTGTGCAGAATCGTGGAGGGACCCCTTACGGCCCAAGCGCAATAAAAAGCCATCTCGTGGCATCAAATCTAGGCCCTCGGCCTCATATCAATCAAGCCATCTCGTGGCATACATATTTCAGGTCCTCGGCCTCAAATCAATATCAGTGTTTCCTCACAATACAAACCCTCGGCCTACTTAGTCAAAAATCATCACAAGCCCCTCGGACAATAGTAAAAATAGTGTTTCTCAACCAAAATATCATTTAAGATATAATTTATGTCTCAAAATTGAGTAAAAATGACTGAGAAGTAAAAATGTGGAAAAACAACCTGACTGATTTCAAGTAATAAGTCAAAACATTGAGAAAATATCAAATAAAAGCCCGACGGGTTCTAATAGTTGGCACGAAGCCCAAATATGGCATTCAGCCTAATAAATGATGGTAGCAAATAGTTTTCAATCAAATACATGGTAAATCATCAATTGGGACGGACCAAGTCACAATCCCCAATAAGGCACGACCCCACGCGCGTCATCAAGCGTGTGACTTACCTCAATACAGCACTACGATGTGCAATCCGGGGTTTCAAAGCCTTAGAACATTATTTACAATCATTACTCACCTCGAACCGGCTAAATCTCTAGCTCGCAAAGCCTCTGCCCCTCGAATCTACCTCCACGCACGTCGAATCTATCAAAAATCAGAATGAGGACGTCAAAATATGCTAAGGGAACGAAGCCCAAGCTAAAACAATCAATAATAGGCACAAATCCCAAAATTACAAAATCCCGACCCCCGGGCCCACATCTCAAAATTCAGAAATTTTAACATCAATAGATTCCTTATCTCCCCACGAGTTTACACATATCAGAAGTGTTCAAATCCGACCCCAAATGGTCCTTCAAATCACAAATCAAAAGTCCAATTTCTCAAGCCCTAGTTATACAAATTTAGGCTTAGTTTTCATGATTTTCCAGGTGGAATTCACATAATAATCGAGTTTTATGTCCGAAAATATTACCTTTCAACGATTCCCCTTGAATCCCTCTTAAAAAAACTCTAAAAACGATCAACTATGGAGGAATGAGCCACAAAATTGCAGATAAAATGAGTTAAAAACATTCTGCCCAGGCCTAACTCTCCTCCTTTGGAAATCGGTCAACCTTCACGTTAACCAACTTTTGCTCTACGCGAACGTGACATGACAGCCGCGAATGCGATGCCTTTCCCAGACCACTATTCGTGAATGCGCTCACCCTTCCGCGAATGCGATGAACAATTGACCTGAAACCACAGCTGACCCAATTCCTCTACGCGATCGCGAAGTCCTTCTCGCCAACGCGATGCACCAATTCCCAGCCCTCCGCGAACGCGAAATCTTTCATGCAAATGCGAAGGCTTAATTCCTTGCCTTTCTCAACTGACTCTTAGCGAATGCAAGGCTCCACTCGCGAACGTGAAGGGTAAAATCCCTGCAATAGATGAACAGGTTTTCTGCAACTTCCTTAACACAAAAATGATCCGATTGACCACTCGAAATTCACCCGAGGCCCTTAGGACCGCAACCAAAGGCACCAACACATCCTAAAACCTTATCCAAACTTGTTCCAATCATCGAAACACCTTAAACAACATCAAATCACCCATAACATATCGGATTCAAGCCTAAGTTTTCTAAAACCTTCCGAAATACGCTTTTGATTAAAAACCCAACCAAACCACGTCCGAATGATCTGAAATCTTGCAAACAAATCCCAAATAACATAGTGAAGCTACTGCAACTCTCTGAATTCCATTCCGACCCCTAGATCAAAATCTCGCCTAACAACCAAAAATTGCCAAAATATCAACTTTTCCAATTCAAGCCTAAAACTGCTCCACACCTCCAAAACTTATTTCGATCACGCTCCTAAGTCATTAATCACCCCCTGAAGCTAACCGAACCATTAGAACTCACATCCGAGCCTTCTAACACATAAGTTGACTTTTCCAACTTAAACTTCCTTAAAAGAGACTAAGTGTCTCAAACCTTACCAAAATCATTCGGACTCGATCCGACCAACCCGATACCACAAAACATGGATAAAGAAGCATAAAGAAATAGAAATGGGAAAACGGAGCGGTAATTCATGAGACGACTGGCCGAGTCGTCACATCCTCCCCAACTTAAACAAAAGTTCATCCTCGAACGAGTCAAGAAACATACCTGAAGCCTCAAACAGGTGAGGATATCTGCTCCATATCTCCTGCTCGGTCTCCCAGGTAGCGTCCTCCACGGTCCGACCTCTCCATTACATTTTCACGGAAGCTATATCCTTTGATCTCAACTTGCGCATCTGACGCTCCAAAATAGCTGCTGGCTCCACATCATAAGTCAAATCACCCTCCAACCGAAGCGTGCTGAAATCCAGAACATGAGACGGATCTCCAATATACTTTCGGAGCATAAAAACATGAAATACCTGATGCAGACTCGACAAGCTGGGTGGAAAAGCAAGCTCATAAGCCACCTCCCCAATCCTCTGAAGTACCTTAAAAGGTCTAATGAACCATGGACCCAACTTCCCTTTCTTCCCAAATCTCATAACACCCTTCGTGGGCGAAACCTTTAACAGAACCTTTTCACCAAACATGTAGGACACATCTCGAACCTTCCTGTCAAAATAACTCTTTTGCGTCGACTGTGCTATAAGAAGCCTCTCTTGAATCTCCTTCACCTTATCTAAGGCATCCTGAACAAAATCTTCCCCCAATAGCCTAGCCTCACCGGGCTCGAAACAACCAACTGGAGATCCACACCGCCTCCCGTACAAAGCCTCATATGGAGCCATCTGAATACTCGACTGGTAGCTGTTGTTATAACCAAACCCTGCAAGCGGTAAAAACTGATCCCTTGACCCTCCGAAATCAATAACACAAGCGCGTAGCATATCCTCTAATATCTGAATAGTGCGCTCGGACAGCCCATCCGTCTGAGGGTGAAAAGTTGTGCTCAACTCAACATGAGTACCTAACTCCCGCTAAATAGACTTCCATAATATGGAAGTAAACTAAGTGCCCCAATCTGAAATGATGGAAACTGGGACCATGTGCAACTGAATGAATATATATCTCTGCTAATCGCTCTGAAGAATAAGTAGTACAAATAGGAATAAAGTTCACGAACTTGGTCAGCGGATCCACAATCACCTAAATAGCATCGAACTTCTTCAAAGTCCGTGGACGCCCAACAACAAAGTCCATAGTGATACACTTCCACTCCAGAATAACCATCCGCTGAAGCAAGCCACCCAGTCTCTGATGCTAATATTTCACCTGCTGATAATTGAGACACCGAGCTACAAATCCCACAATATCTTTCTTCATTCTCCTCCACCAATAGTGCTGTCTCAAATCCTGGTACATCTTTGCGGCACCCGGATGAATGGAATATTGCAAGCTATGGGCCTCCTCCAGAATTAACTCCCGAAGCCCATCTATATTGGGCACACAAATCTGGCCTAGCATCCTCAACTCCCCATCATCACCAAAGGTCATATCTCTAGCATCATCATGCTGAAATCTGTTCCTAAGGACAAGCAAATGCAGATCATCATACTGGCACTCTCTGATGCGATCATATAAAGAAGACCGAGAAACTACACAAGCAAATACCCGACTGGGTTCCGAAATATCCAACCGCACGAACCGATTGGCCAAAGCCTGAACACCAACCACAAGAGGTCTCTCCCCAACTAGAATATATGCCAAACTCCCCATACTCACTGCCTTTTGGCTCATAATATCGGCCACCATATTGGCTTTTCCCGGATGGTATAATATAGTGATATCATAATCCTTAAGCAAGTCCAACCATCTCCGCTGCCTCAAATTAAGATCCTTTAGCTTGAAAAAATTCTGAAGACTATGATGATGAGTGAACACCTCACAAGATATGCCATACAAGTAATGCCTCTAAATTTTCAATGCGTGAACTATGGCATCCAACTCTAAATCATGAACGGGGTAGTTCTTATGATGGGGCTTCAACTGAAGAGAAGCATAAGCAATAAATCTACCCTCCTACGTCAACACACAACCAATCCCTACTCTCGAAGCATCACAATACACTGTATATAAACCTGGAGCTGATGGCAAAACCAACACTGGGCTATGGTCAAAGCTGTCTTGAGCTTCTGCAAGCTCTCCTCACACTCGTCCGACCATACAAATGAAGCACCCTTCTGAGTCAACTTGGTCAAGGGTGATGTGATAGATGAGAATCCCTAATCAAACCGACGTTAATAGCCTACCAAACCAAGAAAACTACAAATCTCTATGGATGAGGACGGTCTGAGCCATCTTTAAACCACCTATATCTTCTTTGGATTAACCTGAGTACCCTCACTGGACACCACATGTCCCAAGAATGCCACTGAACTAAGCCAAAACTCACACTTGGAGAACTTTGCATAAAGCTTCTCCTCCCTCAATCTCTGCAATACAACCCTCAAATGTTCCGTGTGCTCCTTCTGACTACGCAAATATACCAAAATATCATCAATGAAGACTATGACAAACGAATCAAGGTAAGGCCGGAACACACTATTCATCAAATGCTTGAACGCTGCTGGGCTATTGGTCAGCCCAAAAGACATAACTAGGAACTCATAGTGACAATATCTTGTCCCGAAGGCCGTCTTAAGAATATCCAAATCCATGATCTTCAACTGGTGATAACCTGAACGAAGATCAATCTTAGAGAACACCCTCGCTCCCTGAAGCTGGTCGAACAAATCGTCAATGGGAGGCAAGGGATACTTGTTTGTAATTGTTACCTTGTTCAATTGCCTACAATCAATGCACATTCTCATTGTACCATCCTTCTTCTTCACAAACAGAACCGACACACCCCAAGGTGACATACTAGGTCGAATGAACCCCTTATCAAGGAGTTCCTGAAGCTGCTCCTTTAATTCCTTCAACTCCACTGGTGCCATGCAATACGGCAGCATAGAAATGGGCTGAGTTCCCGACACCATGTTAATAACAAAATCCATATCCCTGTCCGGTGGCATGCGCGATAGGTCTGCAAGAAATACATCAGGGAAATCCCTCACAATTGGGATAGAATCAATACTGGGAATCTTAGTTTCAACATCCCTCAAAAAGGAAATATACGAAAGACAACCCTTCACAACAATACACTGGGCTTTCAAGAAAGAGATCAATCTACTAGGAACATAATCAGTCACACCTCGCCACTCAATCCGTGGCACACCCAGTATAGCCAATATGACTGTCTTAGCATGACAGTCCAAAATAGCGCGACACGGAGATAGCCAATCCATGCCCAGAATGACATCGAAATCCACAATACTCAATAATAAAAGATCAACTCAAGTCTCCAAATCCCCAATTGTCACCACACACTACCGGTACATACGGTCTACAACAACAGTATCACCCATCAAGATAGATACATGAATAGGTAAAGCAAGAAACTTACGAGGTGTACCCAAATAACGAGCAAAGTATGATGACACATAAGAAAAGGTGGATCCGAGATCCAATAATACAGAGGAATCTCTGTGGCAAACTGAAAAAATACCTTTAATAACAGCATCAGAAGCAATGGCATTAGGTCTACCTAGAATAGCATAGAAGCGGGCATGATCGCCCCCTGATCGACCTCCTCCTTTGGGGCGACCCCTGGCTGACTGGCCTCCACCCCTAGATGGCTGGGCGGGTGGTGATGGAGCAACTGTGGCTGAAGCAGATGACTGACCCCTCTGCTAGGATAAACTAGCAACATGACGAGGACTCTGCCTCCACATGTGACCCATCTAGCCACACTCATAACAACTCCCAGGTGTTAGATAATTGAACTAAAGTGAACCCCTCGCACCGAAGTGACTAGCAGATGCACTTGGCATAGAAGAACCCTGATTTGATAGATAAAAAGATGAACTCTGAGCTGGAAGGGCACTAAATGAAGAATGGCCCTGGTGTGAACTGTGGGAACCATGACCCGATAACGCCCCTCGATGACCTGAGTGATCAGACTGACCATGTCAGAACTGTCGGCCTCTGCCGTGCTAAAACTAGCCCCTAGAAGGAGCAGCACTGTAACTACCAGATCCTCGAGGCCTCTTGGCCTCCCTCTCCTCTCACTCCTGGTGATGAATAGACTCAATCTCTCGGGAAATATCCACAACCTCCTCGAATGTAGAACCAGTCACCATATCCCTGGTCATAAGAATACGGAGATGATAAGTAAGACCATCAACAAACCTCCTAATCCTCTCTCGATCTATCAGAACCAACCAGATGGCATGATAAGCCAACTCAAAAAAGCTTAACTCATATTGCGACACGGTCATCTCCCCCTAACGCAACCACTCAAACTGCCTCCTCTCTGCAAGATTGCGGCACATACTTCTTTAGAAAGAGAATGGAGAACTGCTGTCGAGTAAGGGATGCTGCACCAACAAGCCTACGCCTCCCAAAATCCTCCCACCAAGTGAAAGAAGGTCCTGAAAACTGATAGGTAGTGAAAGTGACTCCGTTAGTCTCCAAAATTCATGTGGTACGAAGAATCCTTTAACACTTGTCTAGAAAGTCCTGGGCATCCTCGTCCTCTACACCATTGAATAACGGAGGCTGAAGCCTAGCACATCTCTCTAACCTACGCTGCTTATCCTCTAGCATGGCAGGAACTACATAGTCCTGAGCAGCTGCAACCGGCTGGGCGGGGTATGCCCCTGGCGTCTGAAGTCCCTGCACGACCTGCTCAGGTGTGTGAGTGGCAGGAGTCTAACTACCTCTCCCGGCCAGAGAGGTATCTGCGGCTGTAGTGGCTAAAATTGCTTGAGCTAGGCCAGTGCAAGCTGATAAGATCTGAGCCAAGGCCTCATAAAGACCCGGAATCACAATGGGCACAACTGGTGCCTGAGCTGGTGCTGTTGGAGGGTCCACAGTTGGAACTTGGTCCTCAACTGGGGCAGCTGGTGGATCTACAGGCGCTGCCCTTGCTGCTCTGCCTCTACCACGACCACAGTCGCGACCTCGCCATCTAGTGGTCACAACTAGTGGTACTGGTGGTCGTCTACCCTATCTGATAGCACGTGTTCTCGCCATCTGTGAGAGAATAGAATAATAGAAGTTTAGTACTCGGATCAACAAGTTTGCACGACAAGAATTTCAAGAATATGAAGTTTTTATTAAAGGTTATGCAGCCTCTTGATGATAATTACAAACGTCTCCATACCGATAAGCGAGACTTTACTAAACCTACTCATGACTTGTGAGGCCTATGTAACCAAGGCTCTAATACCAACTTGTCACGACCCAAACCCCGAACTCGGTCGTGATGGCACCTCTCGTGAAGACAAGGCCAGCCAGCCAAACCCAATTCATTAGTAAACAATATAAAAGCCGTCTAAAACATGGGTTAATGATAATAAGTAGCGGAAATACAACCCGACACAGCCCTAACAGGGGTATCAGAAGTCACTAGCATCTAACAATACCAAATCCTCAAATACAACGTAACAAAAATAGATAGAGAGGAGCTCCAGGCTGCTAATGCCAACTGCTATCTAAAGACTCCTCGAAGATTCGCCTGAAGTTGGAATGAATCAGCACTCGAGAGTGGGACCATATGCGGCTGAATGTGCACACAAAGTGCAGGGAGTAAATTGAGTACTCCAACTTAGTGAGTAACGAATATAATTAATGACCAAAATTAAGAAAACATATAAGGCACAAGGCATTCTATAAAGAAGCATTGATACCAGTTAAAGAAAACAATGAACCTGTGAAAATCAAGTAAAATCCTTTTCTCAACAAATAAACAAGTACATTGACTGACAGTTAAGATAAAGTAAACAAATAAAAGTTCACCCCTCGGGCACAGTATCAACAAATCCTCCCGTCGGGTAACATCTCAGAACCTTACAGCCCCTCGGGCTTAATCTCACATCACAATGGGTACCCGCGCTCACTGGGGCTGTACAGACTCCTGGAGGGGCCCCTTATGGCCCAAGCGCAATAACAAACCATCTTGTGGCATCAAATCTTGGCCCTCGGCCTCATATCAATCTAGCCACCTCGTGGCATACATATCTCCGGCCCTCGGTCTCAAATCAGTATCAATGTTTTCTCACAATATAGGCCCTTAGCCTTAGTCAATCAAAAATTATCACAAGCCCCTTGGGTGATAGTAAAAATTGCGTTTCTCAACCCAAACACTATTTAAGATAACATTTAAGTCTCAAAACCGTGTAAAAATGGTTGAGTAGTAAAACAATGGACAAATAACCTGACTGAGTTCAAGTAATAAGTCATACAAGTGAGGAAATATCAAATAAAAGCCCGAAGGGTTCAAATAGTTATTACAAATCCCAAATATGGCTTTCAGCCCAATAAATGATGTAGCAAATAGTTTTCAATAAAACACGTGGTAAATCATCAATTGGGACGGACCAAGTCACAATCCCCAATAGGGAACGACCCCACGCTCGTCATCAAGCATATTCCTTACCTTAATATAGCACTACGATGTGCAATCCGGGGTTTCAAACTCTCAGAACATCATTTACAATCATTACTCACCTCAAACAAGCTAAATCTCTAGCTCGCGACGCCTTTGCCCCTTGAATCGGCCTCCACGCGCATTGAATCTATCCAAAATTAGAACGAGGACATCAAAAAATGCTAAGGGAACAAAGCCCAAACAAAAATAATCAATAATTGGCACAAATCCCGAAATTACTAAAGCCCGACCCACTGGCCCATATCTATAAATTCAGAAATTTTCACATCAATAGATTCCTTTTCTCCCCACGAGTTCATACATATCAAAAGTGTTCAAATCCGACCCCAAATAGTCTTTCAAATCCCAAATCAAGAGTCCAATTTCTCAAGCCCTAGTTCTTCAATTTTAGGCTTAGCTTTCATGATTTTCTAGGTGGAATTCGCATAATAATCGAGTTTTATGTCCGAAAACTTACCTCTCAACAATTACCCTTGAATCCCTCTTCAAATCTCCTTCAAAAAGCTGTAAAAACGACCAACTAGGGAGGAAATGAGCCCCAAAATCGCAGATAAAACGAGTTAAAAACATTTTGCCCTAGCCTGACTCTCCTCCTTCACGAACGTGGTCAACCCCTCACATTCGCGAAGAACAAACTTACGTTGACCAACTATTGCTTTATGCGAACGTGAACATGACAGCCGTGAACGCGCTGCCTTGCTCAGTCCACTCTTCGCGAACGCGTTCACCCTTCCACGTACGCGATGAACATTTGACCTCAAACTACAGCTGACCCAATTCCTCTATGCGATCGCGAAGTCCTTTTCGCAAACGCGATGCACCAATTCCTAGCCCTCCGCAAACGTGAATCCCTTCACGCGAACGCGAAGGCTTAATTCCTTGCCTTCCTCAATTAACTCTTCGCGAATGCGAGGCTCCACTTGCGAACGCGAAAGGTAAAATCCCGTAACACCTGAACAGGTTTTCTGCAACTTCCTTAACTCAAAAATGATCAGATTGAAATCCCAAAACTCCCCCGAGGCCCCCGAGACCTCAACCAAAGGCACCAACATATCCTCAAACTTTATCTAAACTTGTTCCAATCATCGAAACACCTCAAACAACATCAAATCACCCAAAACACATCGGATTCAAGCCTAAGTTTTCTAAAACCTTCCGAAATACGCTTTTGATCAAAAACTCAACCAACCCATGTCCGAATGACCTAAAATTTTGCACACACATCCTAAATAACATAACTAAGCAACTGAAACTCTTGGAATTCCATTAAGACCCCTAGATCAAAAATCTCGCCTAACAACCGGAAATTGCCAAAATATCAACTTTGCCAATTCAATCCTAAAACTACTCCACACCTCAAAAACTCATTCTGATCACGCTCCTACGTCATATATCACCGCCTGAAGCTAACCGAACCATCGGAACTCACATCCAATTGACTTTTCCAACTTAAACTTCCTTAAAAGAGACTAAGTGTCTCAAACCTTACCAAAATTATTTCGAACTCGATCCGGCCAACCCGATACCACAAAACACAGATAACGAAGCATAAAGAAATAGAAATGGGGAAATGGAGCGGTAACTCATGAGACGACTGGCCGGGTCATCACAGGTACACCAATAATTTGATAATTCAAACGATTCTTATAAACATGGTTAAAACTCATTAGGATAAGAAACTAAGCAATTCTTTCTATTTTAGGAAAATTTCCAAATTTCTTTTCATTATTTATACATTTAACTCAAGACATGAAGAACGGATGTCAACATCTATAATTCCCAAGGCAAGTAATACAAGCATGCGCAAATCATGCCAAGGTCGTACGACCCGACCCAACAAGTATTTAAACTGTGCACTATCTGAGGGTCAAATGACACGAACCATAGATGCATCTATTTAATCTACCGAGGCATTTGGACCGTTCCACAATATATAAGCACATTAAAATAGTCAAATTAATAATCCATCAAGGAGCAAACATTCAGGAAAAAGCAAGTTTCACTCTTAAAAGTCAAGAAATTATATCTAGCCTTTTAAAAATTCATTTACACGTTCGAAATGTTTTAAGCGTTTTAAATTTGTCAACAAGGTTGCAAGTATTACAAGTAAGCATGATTTTGGGCCCTAAACTACCCGAACTTAAGCATAATAGTAGCTGCGCACGGGCCCTGATCACCTCGTGCGTACATAGCCCCCACAAAATAGGAGCACATAACCAATTAACTCACATATGGGGACAATTTCCTCTTACAAGGTTAGAAAGACTCACCTCGCTCCGCAGTTCTATAACCGGCATTCCACGCCCTTTCGAAGACTCGAACCGATGCAGAATGCTCTAAAACTAGCTAATAGTTATGTAAATCCATTCATATATGTTCAATTACTCCTAATGATCCAATTTATAACAACTCCTAACCCCGATCGAAAAGTTGACAAAAATGCCCTCTGGCCTACGTGCCCGAATTTTGAAATTTTTTGAAGATAAGGTTTACCCATAACCTCACGAACTTAAATATATAATTTACTCTTAATTTCATGCCCAAAATCGTGGTCAAAATCCAAGAATATCAATTTCCTAGGTTTTCCTCAAAATCCCAAATTCCTACAGATTTCCATGACCAAATCCGTATATAATCATGTATTTAACTCAAATCTAGCATAAATTACTTACGTAATTCTTGGTGGTGAAAATGGCACCTCAAAGTTGCTCCAAATTCAGCTCTAATTGAAGAAATGGTGTTGAAATGAAACTAACCTCGCGATTTAAAGGAACCTCACTGCCTCCAATATTTTCGCACCTGCGGTCCCTTGACCGCTTCTGCGGTTTAGTAGGTGCGGCCTTTCTACCACTCCTGCGGTTTCTCACCAGGCCCCCCTTTCCGCTTCTGTGCCTCAACCACTGCAGGTGCGGTCCCGCTATCTGCGGTCTCTTAACTTTTGGCCAAAACCGCATATGTGCCCCTCCTGGACGCTTCTGCGCTACGTACTTGTGGCCCAGTTCTTGCAGGTGGGGTTACACCATAAGGGAGCAACTTCAACCCTTCCTCCAAATTCCTATTCGATACGATAACCATCTGAAATCCACGCGAGGCCCCAGGACCCTATCCTATCATACCAACCGGTCCCATAACACATTACAGACTTGTTCGATACCTCAAATCACATCAAACATTGCTAAAGTCATGAATCGACCTCGAATCCAAGCCTAATGACTTTGAGAACTTCAAGATTCTACATTTGATGCCGAAACTGAACAAATTACGTTTGATTGGCCCCAAATTTTGTACACAAGTCATATTCGACATTACAAACCTACTCCAACTTCCGGAATCGGATTCCGATTCCAATATAAAAAAGTCCACTTCTGATCAAACTCCTAAAAAACCTTCAAACTTCTATCTTTAGCCAAGCGACTCCAAAATGACCCATAACTCCAAAATTTCTCTCTTGCTCAAACATACGTTCGTCCTAAAAACGTGCTAAGAACTACACTGGAGTTGTCTGAAATCACAGTTAAACATCTTGTGCACCTAGCCCTGCTACGAGAACTCAGCTGGGCACAATAGCTCGATCAAATCTGAAGATATTCCTTTTTATCCAAGAAAATAAGCTTAGAGCCTAATTCCAACATCCGAAATTCTCCGTCAGGCCTGCTTCCAATACATGAACATCGTATCAATCAATGCACGAGGTACCGAAACATGACTGCATACCTTCGCTGAATTCTCAACGTGCACCACATCATTCTCAAGACCATAATAACATTCTTTGATCATAATGACCAACATTCCCCAAATTTGATGCTTACAACGCACCTTATGATATATCTAAGTCTTGTTCCAACTTTTGTAGTACCTCCACGATAGAATAGATGTGTAGAAAGTTATAACCAACTGCCAAGTCAACAATCATTGAGTCTATACTTCTGACAAGAACCCCTACCTCATTCAGAACCAAATGATGACCTTTGCTCCTTAATATACTTCATTTAATCTGATTGCACTGATCCTAGATTCGATAATCTCGTCTTACCCAGCACAAACTGCTCAGGCAATAATCCACTCCAGACATGACCAAATGTCTCATGTGATGCCACAATGTGCCAATAGGCTACCAACCCGAACGTGATACACAAGGAAAACGAACTTAGGAAGGGACTGCTCAACTCACGTGGCTAATATGAACTTTCCTCAGAAAATGTGAACAAAACACACAAAATAGAATATATAAGGGACTGTAATTAACATCACACTGTTGCGGCGTGCAACCTGATCCACACATATAATTTACACAGGGAGATACACATTGAGCTAAACTGCTCATTACAACCAAATACCGAATATCAGTCGCAAGTATGCTAAATACATAATACCATCCCTGGGGAGACATATAGCACCATAAGCTAACAAACCCAAGCACAACTGAAGTGCGATATATGTTCTGAAACTAAAGAGCCATCTTGCTCACATAACACTATCGCTACGCGGAATCTCAACACAGAATAAAATTATCGAGCCGTTCACAACTACACGACACAATATAGAATTATATGAAATAGCCGATGATGAAATAACATCCAACGTCCGAACACTCCTCCATAAGGAGCGCTATGCTAAAATGAACATACCGAGACTGATATAGAGCCCATGTTAATACGTAAATCCATGCACATCCTCAAGCCAATTCTGATCATAACGAACAAGATCTTTAATCTTTCTTGGGTTCATAATAATCCTCTTTTCCCCCATAACAACAAGAACAACTATCATAGCCAGAGAAATCCACCACAGTCCATAAGCAAATAAATCTAGTGCGCTCCAGGCATCAATTCTCAAATTAACTATACCACCACGATCTTCATACTTGGTTTCATTCCCCAATTAATCGAGTGACTACATGCCAGACTTATACATTCCTCCCTTGGAATACACTCTCAATACCTTCCGTAACAGGTAACAAGTCTACACAACCATACCAGCGGTCGCACTAACGCTGAAAAGTGATTAAAAACCCATAACCAGGACGCAAAGCCTCTTTCACAAGACATCAATCCCAAGTGACGCGGAAGACAACGCCAGCTTACTTTAACCATTCAGATCTCTTTCATGCTCATCCAAGATCGTGACATCCTTGTTAACACCAAACCGCAACCTTGATCCTCACCTTCAAATTACATACTGCTCACTGTACCTAGCAAGACAACATGCGATAGTATAAGAATTTCATCACAACTCTTGAACCACTAACATGGTAAACACCTCCTCACATGGAAACTTTTCACTTAACTCATTCCAAGAGAACCATAGCAACACACGAGTGAATTCTCACAACCGTAGAAAATGCATTTCTTCGAGTAGTGGCCTAAACCACCACAACCCTTCTGGGATCCGCCTACACACAACAGGTAATAATACTAGAATACTTCCAAACAATATCAATTACGGCGGCTATCGAGCCTCGCACGCACTGCCATTACTATGCCAATTCAACAATGGCTAACCAATTTATCTTCGTCTAATTCATACTTAACTTTCCTTAGAGATAATAATAGCTCCATTCCTTACATCACCAGATCCGCACTCACCTTGAGTGACCCCATTCCACGAGACCACCCTGTCTCCAAGCTTATGAATCGTTTCATACACTCCTTGCACGCACATTCGCATATTCAACTGATACACCCTATCCGATAATTCCTTTAAAAATCCAAAGTAAACATTCTAAAGCTCATATTATAAGCTGCTACAAAAGCATTTTTCTTAATCACAATGTGGGCTTGAACCCTTAGGAACCACATTTTTGACATTTGAATTCACTAGGACCGTTATTGAGAGTTACCCACTATGACACGGTCTCGAATATAATTAACTACAAGGTTCTGCTAGCCCATGACCACCCTCTCAAAGAAGCACCTAGCCAAAGCACCTTCCTTGAAACTCGCTTCTACACGAAGCATAATTCATGAGTCCTCCCAAAGAATAACCCTTAATCAATGATGCCAATTATAGATCAAATTCTTCAATTCCTTTGCTCAAATTACTACTGATGTTTTCTCTTTCCTTAGATGAAAAAACATACCAATACGCCGATAACCCGAAACCTTACAAGAAGATAATCATACAACCCAATCGTACGCGGTGGTACTCTCCCACTTAGCTTGAAGCCACCATTATGCACTCTGGAACACAACAAGATTCTTTCTTCATTGTTGACATGATCTATCACAGCCAACCCGGTAACCTTCTCGAAATCTTTCTATAAATCATTTATGGATACTCTGAATCATTAACCACATTCACATGCCCGACCTCCTAACCAGATAGCCAGTAGGATTCTTTGTAGAAGCTTCGCCAACCACGCGATCGCTTTCTGCTCACATGAGACGACCCACCTATGGAAAATATATGTCGTCATCTCCCGGCAACGCTGCAATACACAATTGCTGCGAAATCGGTAAACATCCTAAGCCCGTGCTCATTCACCAACTATACTAGTCTGTTCACTTATTGTGGACATCAGCCAAATGTGTGACAATATCTCCCAACTCAAATTTATATGGCATCGTTCCTCATATCAAGCAACTCATTTCTGTTGAATCAAAATATCCCGCCGTACAATAGCCAGAAATTCAAATTAAGCTCGTAGACCCAATCACCGGCCACTAACATTCCCAAATCACTCCAAACCTTACTCAAAGAGATGTAGTTTTCGTGCCACAGAACCCATGTGCTACTCTGCCACTCTCCCACTTGGGAAAACTCACTTCCTTAAGAAACTACTCGGCTTCCGCTTCATACACCCAGCCTTCTAGAAGTTTAATCACCGCATGACACTCCCATATATGTTCTTCCTCATCCTTTACTGCTCAGCTGATGTCTCAGATCAAAATCTATCTCAGTAGTACTCGAACCAATAGATCACTGCTAACTTTAAGCCTTTTCGAAGATCGCCTTCTCTCGAGCCATCATCATTGGAAACATTTATTCAATCCTGAACCATCGAGGCTCGCGATCTCTGACAGCCATTCCTTCAATAATATCTTGCAATGTTCTACCCCACAGGAGGTTTGTAAAAGATCATAACACCAGCGAACTTAACGCATTCAATCAAGGACGACGACACCATGCTGTACATAAACAAAATATTCCCTCATTCTTGAAAAACACCAAGCCTTGTTACTCTATCAACCCAAACCCGATTATTTACAATTTAATTGACTTTCCTCCGCCAGTAAATATTGAAGCTCTGAATCATACATCGAGAAATCCTCCTTCCAAATCATACACTAGTTTCACACATGGACAAACATTCCACCATCACCTCAATACCGTGCGATAACTATCCATAAGCATCATGGCAACCGGTGCCTAGCCTCAGAGCTCTCGAAAGTACAGCTACAGAGCTGAAATAACAGAATATCCTTCCATAAGGCGACGATAATAGCTCAAACAACTATGCAAGGAGAAACATCTTGCACCATATATGTAGTAGCATTGCAATTACTTACTCGTCGATTCATGACCTGTGCTTCACGTCGCATAAGATTGAATGAGAAGGAAATAAAGGCATAAGACTCAAAGGGAATCAAATCGCATGATAAGGAAATCAAGAAGGGGAGTGCTCCTAACAGCTCTGTAGCTTCTCGAAGATAAGTACAGACATCTCCATACCGATCCTCAAGACTCTGTTAGATTTGCTCATGACTCGTGAGACCTAAGGGAACCTAGTGCTCTGATACCATGTTGTCACGATCCAAAATCCACTAAGGGTCGTGATAGCGCCAGACACCACTATCAGGCCAACCAATACCGAGAGGTTTATTAGATTCCCCTTTTGGCATATATTGAAAACATTTTCTTTCATACATTGAACAATAAATAATGAGATTTGCGGAAATACTGATGATGTCTTTAACAATTATGAAAACAGAAAAATCCTGTAATCATCCCAAAATCAGGTATCACAAGTGCATGAGCTATTTTTTGGAAACAATATAAGACAACAACCATTCGGAATACAAATTGGATAGAAAGTAAATACAATAATCCGAAAGAGACTCTGCTGGTTGCGAGTCGTATCGCGAAATGCAGTTCACCCAAGTCTCTGTGTCAACCATGCTGCTCGTCCGCTAGGTCATTAGAGATGCATGTGCCTGTGCAACAAAAATGCACAGTAACTGTAGCATGAGTACAAAAACAACGTGTACTCAACAAGTATCCCGTGTAATCTCGAAGAAGTAGAGACGAGAGGTTGACTTCGACACTTGCTAGAGGTCCAATAATGGTACGCCAATAATATGATAATTAAAAAAATTCTTATAACCATGGTTATAAATTATTAGGCTAAGCAACTAAGCAATTCTTTCTGTTTTAGGGAAATTTTCAAATTCCTTTTCATTATTTATACATTTAACTCAAGACAGGAAGTATGGATATCAACATCTATAAATATCGAGGCAAGAAATACAAGCATGCACAAATCATGTCGAGGTCCTACGGCCCGATCCAACAAGTATTTAAACTGCGCACTGCCAGAGGGTCAAATGGCGCGAACCATAGATGCATCTATTTAATCTACCGAGGCGTTTAGCCCTTTCCACAATAGATAAGCACATTAAGACACTCAAATGAATAATTCATCATGGAGCAAACATTCAGGAAAAGGCAAGTTTCTCTCTTAAAAGTCAAGAAATGATATCTAGCCTTTTAAAAATTAATTTACATGTTCGATATGCTTTAAGCATTTTAAATTTGTCAACAAGGTTGCGTGTATTACAAGTAAGAATGCTTTTAGGCCCTAAACTACTCAGACTTAGGCATAATAGTAGCTACGCATGGACCCTTATCACCTCGTGTGTACGTAGCCCATACAAATAGGAGCAGATAACCAATTAACTCACCTATGGAGACAATTCCCTCTTACAATGTTAGAAAAAAGACTCACCTCATTTCAAAGATCCATAACCGGCATTTTACGCCCTTCCGAAGACTCGAATCGATGCACAATGCTCCAAAAATAAACAATAGTTATGCAAATCCATTTATATAAGTTCAATTACTCCTAATGATCCAATTTATAACAATTCCTAACCCCCAATCGAAAAGTTGACAAAACTCCATCGGGCACACATGCCCGGATTTTAAAAAATTTCGAAGATAATGTTTGCCCATAACCTCAGGAACTCAAATATATAATTTTCTCTTAGTTTTATGCACAAAATCATGGTAAAAATCAAATAATATCAATTTTCTAGGTTTTTGTCACGACCCCAATTCGCCCTTCGTGAATTATCGTGAAGGCACCTAGTCTTTACGACTAGGTAAGCCTAACAAATGCGGAAATTAAACTAAACTTGCAAAATAAATAATCAAAAGCCAAAAATATCAGAAGGGAACAATATTTAAATGCCGCTCTGCATATACACACAACTTCTCAAAATCTGATACACTATCCCAAAACCCGAAAATTTGCGGATCCATAAGCTAAGAAAATACTACATAGCTCTAATCATCAGAATGTCTAACAAGAACAGAAAGTACAAAAGGGCTAAATACTAAATGCAGGAATAGGAAGAGACTCCTCGGTCTACAAACGCGGTAGATATACCTCGATGTCCTACAGAATTACCTCGCTTCAAGAATGGTAAGCCTGAGTAGAGGTACCTGGATCTGCACATGAAAAACATACGCAGAAAGGGCATGAGTACACCACAGCGGTACTCGGTAAGTGCGAAACCTAACCTCGATTGAGTAGTGACGAGGAAGCTCAGGTCCCTACTAAGGTTAAATAAAAAATATAATTCGACAGTATAGAACATAAAACAGTATAAGTATAAACAAAAGTGAAAGTAACATAGATATAAAGGATAACAACAATTACATAGAAACAACACAAACACCGAAGGAAAATATAGCTCAACTCCAACAATATCAATCGGGGATCTTCCAGAATACCGTCGTGAAGTCCCAAATATACATATCCAATAAGTCTCTCGGGATACCGTCCCGTAGTGCAGCTCATAGTACACGGGAATCTACCGAAATCTCGTTCCGTAGTCCCAAACATAAATACCCAGTACTGGGGGAATCTACCAGGTGCATTCCTGTAGTTCCATATCACTGTGCAGGGTGATCTACCGGAATCTCACATTCGTAGTCCCAAATGTAAACAGACAAGGGGGGAGGTACAGGAATCCCATATCCGTAGTCCCAATGTATATACACAATAGTAACAGGAGAAATGCTCGGAAAATATAAAATTTCATATTAAGGCAAACAAATAGTCTAGCCTAGCATGCTGCACAGACTTCAGGTAAGGCCGTTAAACAAATAAGGCAATTTAATCACTTAGGCATGCTTTTACTAAGCTAACACAGGCTTAAATAGTACAAAAATTAAACAGGAAAGTAAACATACTAGTAGTACTTAATGAAAAACCGGATTTCCAACAAGTAGCACAAGTATGCACTCGTCACCTAACGTACAAGGCATTTCAAGTATCAAATATAACAAATCCTAAGGGAAAAGGCTCCCACACAAGGTTAGACAAGCCACTTACCTCGAACAAGTGCAAGTCAACCCGAAACTACGCTTTTTCCACGAGTATCTGACTCCAAATGGCCCAAATCTATTCAATTCAATTGCATATTGTAAATAACACTTCAAGCAACTGATTGTAAAATTAAATTCTAAACTAACATGCGAAATTAGGTAAAATGACCAAAACGCCCCTCAGGCTCACATCTCGGAACCAGGTAAAATTTACATTTTCGGAATTCTCATACTCACACAAGTTTATGCATAACAAGAACATTACGATGGGAGTTCAATTAGCCTCTCAAATACCCCTTTTAGGTCTCTTAAATTCAAGCCCTAATGACTCATTTCTCCCAAATTTTCCACCACTAATTAGGTCTTTAATCACATAAAAACGAGTTATGAAGTCAAAAATGTTACCTCCAAGTGATTCCCCTTGAATCCCTCTTCAAAAATCTTCAAAGTCGCCTAACAATGGAGGAACCTAGGCTAAAATTCGCGAAATAGACCTTTTAAAACATTATGCCCAGGCATTTTAATCCTTCTTCGCAAATACGGTCAAAGCCTCGCATTCGCAAAGCATAAAAATGACTTCGACCAAAAACCTCTTACGCGAACGCGACAAGGCCCTTGCTAACGTAATGCTTTACCCTGACGAACCTTTGCAAACGCATTCCTCCCATCGCAAATGCGATGAGTAAATTCCACAGAAATTCAGCCTCTGGATTCGTTCTATGCGAACACGACACCTACTCTGCGAACATGTTGCCCAAATTCTTAGCCATTCGCGAACGCGAAGGCTTAATATTTTCCTTCCTCAACTGACTCTTCACGAACGCGAGAGTCCATTCGCTAACGCGAAGGGTAAAATTCCTCTGCAACAGCTGAACAAAATCTGCAACTTTTTTATAACTTAAAATGATCCGTTGAGCATCGGAAACACACCCGAGAGCCTCGGAACCTCAACCAAAGGCATCAACATTTCCTAAAACCTTATTAAAACTTGTACCTTGCTTCAAAATACCTCAAACAACATCAAATCAACCAAAACACAGCAGATTCAAGCCTAAGTTTTCAAAATCTTCTGATTTCCGGTTTTGATCAGAAAACCCAACCAAACCACGTCCGAATGACCTGAAATTTTTCATACACATCCCAAATGACATAATGGAACTAGTGCAACTCCTGGAATTCCATTCCGACCCTCGGATAAAAATCTCACTATCGAACCGAAAACTTCAAAAATTCAACCTTCGACATTTCAAGCCTAAATTAGCTATGGACTTCCAAAACACAATCCGAACACGCCCCTAAATCCGAAATCACCTAACGGATCTAAAGGAACTATCGTATTTCCATTTCGAGGCCACCTTCAGACTGATCTGACTACAATTAAATTTCCAATACTTAAGCTCTCATTTAAGGACTAAGTGTCCCAAAACTCTCCAAAACTAAAAATTGAACATCCCGGCAAACCAAAATAGCAGAAATGAACATGTGGAAAGTAGTTAATAGGAGATCGGGGCGTTAATTCTTAAGACGACCGGCCGGGTCGTTGCATCCTTCGGCACTTAAACATTCGTTTGTCCTCGAACGAGCATAGATAAATACCCAAAGTAGTGAAAAAATGAGGGTAACGGCTGCGCATATCCTGCTCGGTCTCCCAGGTCGCCTTCTTGACCGACTGACCCCGCCACTGAACCTTCAGTGATGCAATGTTCTTTGACCTCAGCTTTCTAACATGCCTGTCTAATATTGCCACTGGCTTCTGAACATAATATAGATCCTTGTCCAATTGGACTGAAATGAAATCCAACACGTGCGACGGATTACCGTGATACTTCCGGAGCATTGAAATATGGAATACTGGATGAACTCGTGCCGGGCTGGGAGGTAAGGCAAGCTCATAAGCGACCTCCCCAACTCGCCTCAATATCTCAAAAGGGCCAATAAACCTCGGACTCAACTGCCCTTTCTTCCTAAATCTTATAAAGCCCTTCATAGGCGAAACCCAAAGCAGAACCCTCTCTCCAACCATATAGGAAAGATCACGAACCTTGCGATCTGCATAGCTCTTCTGTCTGGAATGGGCTGTACGGAGTCTATCCTCAATCACCTTAACCTTCTCCAAAGAATCCTGAACTAAGTCTGTTCCCAATAACCTAGCCTCACCCGGCTCGAACCAACCCACCGGAGATCTACACCGCCTACTATATAAAGCCTCATACGGTGCCATCTGAATGCTGGACTGATAACTGTTGTTGTAAGAAAACTCCACCAATGGCAAGAACTAATCCCAAGATCCTCCAAAATCAATCACCTATGCATGGAGCATATCCTCATGAATCTAAATAGTGCACTCGGACTGCCCATTCGTCTGAGGGTTAAATGTTGTACTCAACTTACCCGAGTACCCAACTCATGCTGAACGACCCTCCAGAATCATAATTTGAGCTAAGTAACTCTATCCAAAATGATAGAAACTGGAATATCACGCAGACGAACGATCTCCCAGATATAAATCTCCACCAACCGCTCTGACGAATAAGTAGTACATACAAGAATGAAATGAGCGGACTTTGTCAGCCAATCCACAATCACCCAAACGATGTCGAACTTTCTCAAAGTGTGCGGGAGCCCAACCACAAGGTCCTTGGTGATCCTCTCCCACTTCCACTCCATAATCTCTATCTGTCGAAGCAACCCACCCAGTCTCTGGTGCTCCCACTTCACCAGCTGACACTTGAGGCACCGAGCTACAAACCCAACTATATATTTCTTCATCCGCCTCCACCAATAATGCTTCCTAAAATCTTGGTACATCTTCACGAAACCCGGATGGATGGAATATCGCGAACTGTGGGCCTCCTCAAGAATCAGCTTTCGAAGCCTGTCGACATTGGGTACACAAACCTGACCTTGCATCCTCAATACTCTGTCCTTGCCAAAGGTCACAACTCTGGTATGACCATGTTGAACCTTGTCCTTAAGGACAAGCAAATGACGGTCATCATACTACCACTCCCTGATACGATAAAATAAGGAAGACCGAGAAAGCACGCAAGCCAGAACCCGACTATGCTCCGAAAGAACCAATCTCAAAAACTGGCTGGCTAAGGCCTGAACAACCATCGCCATTGGCCTCCTAATGCTGGTAGATAAGCAAAACTCCCTAAAATCTCCGCCCGATTAATCAAAACATCGGCCACCATCTTGGCCTTGCCCAGGTGATATAGAAGAGTGATATCATAGTCTTTCAGCAACTCTAACCACCTCATCTGACGCAAATTTAGATCTTTTTTCTTGAAAAGGTGCTGCAAGCTCCGATGGTTAGTATAAATCTTACAAGGCACATCGTATAGATAATGGTGCCAAATCTTCAGCGCGTGAACGATGGCAGCTAACTCAAGGTCATGAACAAGGTAGTTTTTCTCATGTATCTTCAATTGTCTGGACGCGTAGGCAATCACCCTACTGTCCTGCAACAACAACGCTCCGAGGCCAACCCTCGAGGCATCACAATAGACCATATAAGACCCCAAACCTGTAGGCAATATTAAAACTGGGGCAATATTAAAACTGGGGCCATTGTCAAAGCTGTCTTGAGCTATTGAAAGCTCGCCTCACACTCTTCTATCCAATGAAATGGACCACCCTTCTTGGTTAGTCTGGTCATAAGGGCTGCAATCGATGAAAGCCCAACTGTGGATCTCTATAGTTGAGGATGGTCTTGGCCACCTCTGCACTGCCTCTACCTTCTTCGGATCCACCCGAATAGCCTCACTCTATACCACGTGGCCTAAGAATGCCACGGAATCCAACCAAAACTCACCTTTTGAGAACTTTGCATATAACTTCTTTTCGCTCAGAGTCTGAAGCACTATCCTCAGGTGGTGCTCATGATCTTCCCGACTCCAGGAATACACCAGAATGTCATCAATAAAGAAAATGAAAAAAGAGTTAAGATATTGCCGGAATACACTGTGCATCAAATGCATAAAGGCTGTTGGGTTATTGGTCAGCCCAAATGCCATAACAAGAAACTCGTAGTGAGCATACCGAGTCCTGAAAGAAGTCTTTGGGTTATCTGGCTCCCGAATCTTCAACTGATGGTAACCTGAGCGCAAGTCAATCTTATAAAACACTTGTGCACCTTGAAGCTAGTGAAATAGGTCATTAATATGAGGCAAAGGATAACGGTTCTTCACTGTAGCCTTGTTCAACTAGAGATAATCAATACACATATGCATAGAACCATTCTTTTTCTTCACAAACAAGACAGGAGCACCCTAAGGTGATATATTGATTCGAATAAAACCCTGAATAAGCAATTCCTGCAACTGATCCTTCAACTCAGGAGGATCCATACGATACGGAGGAATGGAAATAGGCTGGGTGCCCAGCAACAAATCAATGCTAAAATCAATATCTCTATCAGGCAGCATGTTTGGAATATCAGTTGGAAACATATAGGAAAAGTCCCACATTATTGGAACTAAATCAACTGAAGTGGTATAAATATTGACATCTCTCACATAGGCTAGATACACGTCACACCCCTTCTCAACCATACGCTAAGCTTTCAGAAAAAAAATAACTGATCTAAAACACTCCTCTACTCTACACGTGGCACACCTGGCATAGCCAATGTCACAGTCTTTGCATGGCAATCAAGAATAGCGTAATGGGGCGACAACCAGTCCATGCCCGAGATAATATCAAAGTCTACCATGCTGAGCAACAATAAATTGGCTTTGTTCTCAAAACCACTAAGTGCTACCAAACATGACCGATCAATGCAGTCCACAACAAGAGAATCTTCCACAAAAGTAGAAACATAAATAGGGGAACTCTAAGAATCCCGAGATACGCCCAAACGCAGAGCAAAATAAAAAGACACATAAGAATAGGTGGAGCCTGGATCGAATAGAACCGATGCATCTCTGTGACAAATCAACATAATCCCCGTGACGACAGAATCAGAGGCAACAACCTCGGTACGGGCAGGAAAGGCATAGTATCGAGCATGATCTCCCCCTCTAGGGTGACCTCTCCCCGACCTCTACTACTAGCTAGCTCAGCAGGTGGGGTAGTAACTAGAGCTGTAACCATAGCCTGAGAACTCTGTTAGGCACACTGTGGCCGAGAAGTCTATGTAGGTGAACCCCTTCCAAGTCTGGGGCAATCCCTCACCATATTGCGTGTGTCACCATACTCAAAACAGTCTCTAGGAGGATGTGGTGGCTGTGAGTGGCTCTGTCCAGGTCTACTAGACTGATATCTGAAAGCACGCTGTGCAGGAGGCGCGCTAGAAACTGGAGGCGCATAATAAAGGTCCTATGGCCTAGGAGGAGCTGTAGCACTACTGGCTGCTGGAAGAGCTAAATGAACAGGGAGACTCATATAACCTCTACCATGATGACCTGCAGTTGAGGTACGGGCACCAGAGTAATGGCCCGACTCTCGATACCTCATGGCCTCCCTCTCTTCTCTATCCCTATCGTGCATACCCTCAATCCTCCTAGCAATGCTCACCACCTGCTTATAAGGAATATCCATCTCCAACTCAGGAGCTATGCTAGACCTGATACTGGGAATAAGCCCCTCAATAATCCGGCGAACCCTTTTGCGAACACTAGAAACCAAGGCCGGTGCATGCCTAGCCAAGCTAGTATAACGCACAACATACTTTGAGACAGTCATAGCACCTTGGCGCAAACGCTGAAACTCTGTGCGCCATGCATCTCTGAGGCTTAGAGGAACAAACTCTCTCAGAATTAGATCTGAAAACTAGGTCCAAGTCAGCGAAGCAGCCTCATCCGGATTGTCTAACTCATATGTGCGCCACCACTTATAGGCGGCTCCTCTAAGCTGGAAAGTAGTGAATGAAACCCTGCTCGATCCTAATATACCCATGGTATGGAGAATACGGTAGCACTCCGCCAGAAATCCCAAGGCATCCTCTGATGCTAACCCACTGAATACAGGAGGATCATATTTATTGAACCTCTCAAGTCTCCGCTGCTCATCATCTGAAGCTGCTCCTCTGTCCTCGGGATGGCCCGGGACTACTGGCTACATAGGAATAATCTCTGTGACCTGATCTATATGCATTTCTTGCTCAGGAGTATGGGTGGCGGGATTCTGTGCTCCTTCCCCGGCCTGGGATGTGGCTGCAACAAGGGAAGCAACCTTGGCTGAGCCAAAGAGGTGTACATGCTCATAAACTCTGCCAGAGTCTCCTGAAGTGCTGGCATAGTAGTAGCAGTAGGTGTGTCAGGTGCCTGGGCTCGGACTGGCACTGCTGGTAGCTCCTTGGAAGCAACTCACGCAGGTGCTCCAGCTGCACCACGTGCACATCCTCGACCTCTACCCCGGCCCCGGCCCCGGCCTCTAACGACTGCAGTAAGGGGCGTAGGTGCCTGATTATCTCAGGTAGAGTGTGTCCTTACCATCTGTGAGAGAATAGAAAATAAAGCTTAGAATTATGATATCAAAATTCTCGCACGAAAAGGAAATCAAATGAAGTTGAATTTTCCTAATAGTTACATAGCCTCTCGCAGATAAGTATAGACGTATCTGTACCTATCAGCGAGACTCTAATTAACCGACTTGTGATCCATGACTCCTATGAACATAGAGCTCTGATACAACTTGTCACGACCTCAGTTTTCCCTCCGTGAACTATCGTGACGGCACCTAGTCTCTACGATTAGGTAAGCCTAACAAATGCGGAAAATAATCTAAACTTGCAGAATAAAAAATTAAAAGCTGAAAATAACTGAAGAGAACAATATCTAAATGCCGCTCGGCATATACACACAACTTATCAAAATCTGATACACTATCTAAAAACCCTGAAACTCACGGATCCACAAGCTAAGAAAATACTACATAGGTCTAATCTCCAGAACATCTAACAAGAACAGAAAGTACAGAAGGGCTAAATACTAAATGTAGGAATAGAAAGAGACTCCTCGGTCTACGGATGCGGCAGATATACCTCGAAGTCCCGTAGAATCGCCTTGCCTCAAGAATAGTAAGCCTGAGTAGATGTACCTGGATCTGCACATGAAAAACATGCACAGAAAGGGCATAAGTACACCATAGCGGTACTCAGTAATTGCCAAGCCTAACCTCGGTTGAGTAGTGATGAGGAAGGTCAGGGACCTTCTGAGTTTAAATAAATAATATAATTCGACAGTATAGAATGAAAAACAGTATAAGTATGAACAACAGTGAAAGTAACAAAGATATAAAGGATAATAACAATTACACAGAACAATGGAAACACCGGAGGAAATACAGCTCAACTCCAAAAATATCAATCGAGAATCTTCTAGGATACCGTCTTGAAGTCCCAAATATACATATCCAATAATTTTTTAAGGATATTGTCCCGTAGTCCAGCTCATAGTACACGGGAATCTACCGGAATCTCGTTTCGTAGACCCAAACATAAATACCCAGTACTGGGGAATCTACTGGGTGCATTCCCGTAGTTCCATATTAACATGCAGGGGGATCTACTAGAATCCCACATCCGTAGTCCCAATGTAAATACACAACAACAACAGGAGAAATGCTCGGAAAATATCAAATTTCATATTAAGGCAAACAAATAGTGTAGCCTAGCATGCTTCACAGACTTCAGGTAAGGCGGTTAAAAAAATAAGGCAATTTAATGACTTAGGCATGCTTTTACTAAGCAAACACAAGCTTAAATAGTACAAGAATTAAACATGAAATTAAACATAGTAGTAGTACTTAGTGAAAATCGGATTTCCAACAATTAGCACAAGTACACACTCGTCACCCCCACACAAGATTAGACAAGCCACTTACCTCGAACAAGCGCAAGTCAACTTGAAACCACGCTTTTGCCATGAGTATCCGACTCCAAATGGCCCAAATCTATTCAATTCAATTGCATATTGTAAATAACACTTCAAGCAACTAATTCTAAAAGTAAATTCTAAACTAACACGTGAAATTAGGTTAAATGACCAAAATGCCCCTCTGGCCGACGTCTCAGAATTGGATAAAATTTACATTTTCGAAATCCTCATACCCTCACGATTCTATGCATAACAAGAACATTACAATTGGAATTCAATTGGCCCCTCAAATTCCCCTTTTTAAGTCTCTTAAACTCAAGCCCTAATTACTCATTTCTCCCATATTTTCCACCACTAATTATGTCTTTAATCACATAAAAACGAGTCATGAAGTCAAAAATGTTACCTCCAAGTGATTCCCCTTGAATCCCTCTTCAGTCCTCTTCAAAAAAACCTTCAAAATCGCCTAACAAAGGAGGAACCTAGGCTAAAATTCGCGAAATAGACCTTTTAAAACATTCTGCCTAGTCATTTAAATCCTTCTTCGCGAACGCGATCAAAGCCTCGCGTTCGTGAAGCACAAAAATGAGTTTGACCAAAAACCTCTTACGCGAACACGAAAAGGCCCTCGCGAACGCGATGCTTTGCCCTGACAAACCTTCGCGAACTCGTTCCTCCCAGTGCGAACGCGATAAGTAAATTCCACTGAAGCTCCGCCTCTCGATTCCTTCTATGTAAGCGTGACACCTAGCCTGCGAACGCGTTGCCCAAATCCTTAGCCCTTCGCGAACATGGAACTCCCATCGCAAACACGATGGCTTAATCTTTACCTTCCTCAACTGACTCTCCGTGGACGCGAGAGTCCACTCGCAAATGCGAAGGGTAAAATTCCACTGCAATAACTGATCTGCAACTCTTTTACAACTTAAAATGATCCGTTGAGCATCCGAAACACACCCGAAGGCCCCGAGACCTCAACCAAAGGCATCAACATATCCTAAAACCTTATTGAAACTTGTACCAATCTTCAAACTACCTCAAACGACATCAAATCAACCAAAACACAGCGGATTCAAGCCTAAGTTTCCAAAATATTTTAATTTCCGCGTTTGATCAAAAACCCAACCAAACCACGTCCGAATGACTTGAAATTTTTCAAACACATCACAAATGACATAACGGAACTACTGCAAATCTTGGAATTTCATTCCGACCCTCGAATCAAAATCTCATTATCGAACCGAAAACTTCAAAAATTTAACCTTCGGCATTTCAAGCCTAAATTAGCTACGGGCTTCCAAAACACAATCCGAACACACCCCTAAGCCCGAAATCACCTAACCGAGCTAACGGAACCATCAGATTTCCATTCCGAGGCCATCTTCACTCTGTTCTGACTACGGTTAACTTTCCAACACTTAAGCTCTCATTTCGGGACTAAGTGTCCTAAGACTCTCCGAAACTAAAAACCGAACATCCCGGTAAACCAAAATAGTAGAAATAAACATGGGAAAAGCAGTTAATAGGGGATCGGGGCGTTAATTCTTAAGACGACCGGCCGGGTCAATACAGTTTTCCTCAAGATCCCTAATTCCTATAGATTTCCTTGTCCAAATTCGTATATAATCTTGTATTTAACTCAAAACTAGCATAAATTACTTACCTCATGCTTGGAGGTGAAAATGGCACCTCAATGTTGCTCCAAATTCGACTCTAATGGAAGAAATGGGGTTGAAATCAACCCAACCCCAATTTAAAAGAACCTCACTACCTACAGCATTTCCGCACATGTGGTCCCTTGACCACTTCTGCAGTTTCGCAGGTGCGGCCTTTCTACTGCTCCTGTGGTTTCTCACCAGGCCCCCCTTTCCTCTTTTGCGCCTCAACCACCGTTGGTGCGGTCCCGCTTCTGCAGCTATATGATCGCACATGTGGTATCTTCACTTCTAGCCAAAACTGCATATGCGCCCCTCCTAACTGCTTCTGCGTTTACGCACCTGCGGCCAAGTTCTCGCAGGTGCAGTTACATACGAAGGAAGCAACTTCAACTCATCTTCCAAATTCCAATTCAATCTAATAACCATCCGGAATCCACCCGAGGCCCCCGGGACCCTATATCAGTCTCATAACATATTACAGACTTGTTCGATGCCTTAAATCACATCAAACATCGCTAAAGTCATGATTTGACCTCCAATCCAAGCTAAATGACCTTTAGAACTTCAAACTTATATATTCGATGCCGAAACCAATCAAATCACGTCCGATTGACCTCAAATTTTGCACACAAGTCATATTTGACATTATGAACCTACTCCAACTTCCAGAATTGGATTCTGACTCCTATATCAAAAGGTCCACTTTTGGTCAAACTCCTTAAAAACCTTCAAATTTCTATCTTTAGCCAAGCGACTCCAAAATGACTCACGGACCTCCGAATTCACTTTCTATCACGCTCCCAACACATGAATCACACACGGAGCTATTCCCTAACTCAAACTCCAAAAAAAAAACATTAATAACACTAAAATATACTTTAACCCAAACTTATAAAATTCTTCCAAAAATGCTAACTTCTAAAATCAGTGCTGAAACGTACCAGGTCTTCCAAAACCCGATCGAGACACATGCTCAAGTCGAAAATCATCATACGAACCTGATCGAATGTTCGAATCCCGATACCGGGGTTGTTTACTAAAAAATCCAATCTTACTCAATCTTTTGGACTCATAGCTTCCGAAATGAGAATTCTCTTTCCAAATCGACTCTGAACTTCCCGAAATTCAATTCCGACCATGCGCACAAGTCATAATAATTTAAGTGAGCTCATGGCCTCAAACCAACGAATGACATGCTAGGGCTCAAAATAATCGGTCGGGTTGTTACATTAATTCAATCAGTTATCATGACTATGTACACATTCGCGTGACATAATTATGATCCAAAAATTTAATCAAGGTACACGTTCGCATGACTTTGACCAAAAATAATCTTAATAATTAATAAAGCATGATTAATAGTGTACATATGCACGTGACATGATTTTAGAGCGCCAAATAAACAGATTTACAAACATATGATCAGTTTCAAAGATAAATCCATAATTCAATAAATAAAAGCAGTAAAAAGGGAAAATGTACATGGGTTCTAAAAATGAGTAATTAAAAATTTTAATTAAGCCAAGTATGATTAAAGTGACCGGGCTAAACCCACAAAAATTGGAAATGCCTAAAACCTTCTCCCGGACTAACAAATTTCCTTACCCGGTCTTTTAGTTTTCCAGACTTTAAACACAGTCAAATTTCCTCGATTTGCTATTTTAAAATAAATCGGTAAATTGAGACACCATAAATTATTCCAAGTGTGACTCTAAATTAATAAACCCATTTCGAATAATGTTATTTTAGTTGAAAAGAACTCCCTATCTCTCGTGAAGGTGTGACACCTCTGGCGACTCTGCTGGGAAACACAACCTAGAATCTCTGGTTCAGAGTTCAGAATTTGAGCTTGTTAGTTTAATCTATACTTGAATTTATTATTTGTTGAAATTACTGTGTTTGTGGGCCTAATGTGCTAATTACCGCTTATATACCGCTTTGATATTATTTGAAGTGTATTAAATTATCTTCTTACGCCTCCCTTATGAGTCTTCAAAAATTATGGTGCTCATATACGCGTGGCCCACTTTTCTGTTAAAGGCCATACCTAATTGAATGAGGATAGATCAACAACTAGGCCGGATAGATTTTCATGCTTCCAGTACATTCCCCCACCTCGGCTCGATATGTCCTCTTGGGTAAGACATGTATAGAACAATACACCCCCAGTGTTCAAACCTCGAATGACATAACCTCATGCCGGATCCCTAGTAGGTACGTTTGTTTGCATCACGTGCATTTCTTTGGAGACTTAACACAGGGGTTGGGTCCATCTTGGTCATGTGTACCCAAATTAAAAGACCATCTTGATGCATCTTACGTGCTACATGCGAATATGTTTATTTCGTCTTGAATGTGAACTGGCTTATAGAATAGAGAAAGAAAATAAAAAAAAAGAAAAAATAAATAAATAAAAAACCAAGACTGAGAGGTAGGTATTTGAAAATTTTGGAAACTCCGTCCAATTTTGAAAAAAAGAGAAAAAAAAAATCATTTCAAATTAAGTCATATTTTTCAGTTGCCTCAAAACTGATCAAACTATGAGGGTCTGATTCTCACCGATGTGAGATACGTAGGCAAACCTCATCGGTTCTGGCCCCAATTTAAAAAAAAAGAAATTCTTTTAATTCCTTCTTTAGAGGTTTTTTCTTATGAAATCCCAATCAAATTAAAAAACAGAGGTTTTTTTTTAAAACCCAAGAATATTTTCCTTCTGTTTTGAAGTCTTTCATTCAAAAAAATCAATCAAAATCCAAAAATATGTTTGTCCCTTCTTCAGATTTTTCCCAAAATTTTTAAAAAATCAGAAACAAAAATCCAAAAAAAAAACTTTTTATTCTTTAGAAGTCTTTTTTCACAAATGTCATAAAAATTTAAAAGTTGAAGTCTAAAAAGTATTTTCTCTTTTCTTCACAAGTTCGCTTTCGAAAACTATAAAGAAAACTCAAAAAGCGAAAAAAAAATTCTAGATTTTTCAGAAGTCTTTTTCCCTAAAATTCGAAAAAAATATCAAAATCCAACAAAATAAATTATTTTCTTTCTTCTTTATAAGACTTTCTTTCGAAAATTTCTAAAAAAAAAAATCAAAACGAAAAATTCAAAAATATTTTCTTTCCTATTTAAAAGCCTTTCTTTTGAAAATTCCCAAAAAAAATTATTCTTTTTCTAAACGCTTTCATGGTCTAAGTGTTATAAAGAGGTAAAAAAAGGAGCTAGTTTATTTACTATATTCCTGTTTTTCATAATCTACATAATGATTTGATTCATGCGGTGTCATGATACATAGGCAATCCCTATCGAATTAGATCATAGCCTTAAATAAATTAAATGAAAAATAAATCGTAAAAAAAAAAAGAGAAAAGCAAATTTTAGTGGAAAAGAAAGAAAAGAGTGACAAAAACAAAGAGAAAAAGAGAGTGAAAATAAAAGAGTGATAGAAATATGAAAATCAAGAGTGATTAAAGAGAGGTAGAAATAAAAGAAAAGAGGTACAAAGTGAAAAAAAGGTTAGTTAAGGCCGAGGTGAAACATGAAACCGTTCAAACACATGGTAGAAGCGTTTAACGATTTAGGTGCATTGCATCCCAATATGCGAGTTCTTATATTAAATTATCTCAAAACTAACAAGGTTGTTGGGTGTGCAAATTAGCCAGGTTCTGTTCAGGTGGTTGGTTTTGTTGGTAATCGGGCAGGTACTTCAGAAGATCCAAAAGCAGGGTTCCTATGGCCTCCGAAAACCATCGACAAGTATCGATCCTGAGGATAGCCCGGTGTAGGCCATTCAACAACTAGAATCAGCAGCTGCTGAAGAGAATAAGATATTGCTTCTGCGCATATTAAAATTTTGGGACACCTGGTGTAATGGTAGGAAACTGCCAAGTGCAATCCCTCGGTTCCCCGAGTTGATCTCAGGTCAGGTGAGTCTACCAACGCCCATGTGCCCAACCCGTACATCCCGCAGGGGTACTCTCCAATGCCATTTAATGGTCCAGGAATTCCTTTTGTGGTTCGCCCCCAGGTGTCGGCCCCAAAGGCACCGCCATCTATGTTCTCTGCAGCACCAGTTTGCACCACAACACAACCAACTTTACCACGGCCATATATTGACCTCCAACGTTCACCTTTCGGGGTACCAACGTCAACCATAAATAATATATGTGACCCTGTACTCCTTTACTCAACCTCCGCAATATGATTTCTCGGTAGAGCAAGAAAAGGTTGTAAAGAATCCCGAGCAAGAGGAAATGACTCAGAAGATGAAAACCCTGGAACTAAGCCTGAAAAACATGCAAGGACTGAGTGGCAAAAAGAGTGTCTCCTACTCCGACCTTTGTATGTTTTCCCATGTCGACTTATCGGCCCGCTTCAAAATGCCAAAATTTGAAAAGTATGACGCACACGAAGACCCGATTGCTCATCTGAAATAATATTGTAACCAACTGAGGGATGTTGGTAGAAAAGAGGAGTTGCTAATGACCTATTTTGGGGAGAGCCTCATTGGAATCGCTTCTGAGTGGTATACGGATCAAGAAATTACCCATTGGCATGTGTGGGATGATTTGGCTTGAGATTTTGTCCACTAGTTTCAGTATAATGTGGAAATCGCTCCAGACAGAAACTCTTTGTCCAATTTTAAAAAGAAAACAATAGAAAAGTCCCTAGAATATACTCTCAAATGGTGTGAGCAAACTGCCAGGGAAAAGCCTCTAATAGACGAAATAGAAATGGTTGTGGTCTTTCTACAGTCCCAAGAGGAGGACAACTTCTAGAACATGATGTCCGCTATGGGTAAGCCGTTCGCTGAGGCTATCAAAATTGGGGAAATGGTTGAAAACGGTTTAAAAATATATCGAATCTTGAGTCATGCTACTTTTAAAGAATTTAAACGGGTCACTGACTCAGTCGGGAAAAAAATTCTCTACCTTCTCTCTAGGAATAGAAGGAATAGTAATTTCATCACCATTTTCCTGCCATAACTCCAGCGTCCGGTGGTGGAACTAACCAAATTTGGTATCAAAAAATATATATTTTCTTTACGAGTAATACCCAATTGGTTTCAGCTCAGATCTATAGTCAATTTTTAGATCTTAATTTCATTTTCACGAGTTATAGTAGCAGACAGTTTTCTTCATTCAATTTCAGCTTCTGTTTCTATGATTTGGCGTTAGTGAAGTAAAGGATATGGTGATGTTTTGAGAAACCATGGATGTTGTCGTCTCTGCCCAGCCTTTGGCTATGGAAGAGCCAAACCAAAACTCAATTAATCAAAATCCTACCCATGCTATGCCACAATCATATGCTGCTCGTTTATAAACCTCAAAAACAGCTGCTACTTCCAAAAAAATTGATTTGATTCCTGTGATGTTTGTGCATGGTGAGCCAATTATAGAATTCACTTTGGAGGAGAAAAATCAATTTACCGTTGAAGAAGATTACACCAAGAAGTTATTATGAAATTCTCATGTGTGAAACCAGATTTACATGAGATGCGTAAACTCATCACGAAATAGTACGACATTAAAGGTATGTGTAATATTGGATAGCTTGAATTTCGACATATTTTGATGAGGTTCGGTTTGTTTGAAGGTTATGTTTAGTTCTTGTCGAGATCAGTTGGTTACCTAAAAGATAAAGGTCACGAATTCTTTTTTAGAACGTTTCCATGGATGATAGGATTTAATCCCAAGGAAGGAACATAAAAATCTGTGGTGTGGATTTCGTTGCTTGATTTCCCGCTGAATTTTTTAGCGAAGAAATCGTTACTGTCAATAGCTTCAGCTGTAGGAAAACCTCTTGTAGTGGATAAGGCAACACAAGATCGAACAAGATCAAGTGCTGCTAGGGTGAAGGTTTTATTAGACCTTTTAGACAAGCACCCTAAGCGAGTGAAGCTGCAAATCGTTGATAAGTCGAATGGAAAATTCGTTGAACATTATCAGGAGGTGGTGTATGATAGTCTCCCCAAATATTGCACTTTTTGTAAGCATCAGGGGCATGAGGAAAGAACATGACGTTTGATGACTGAAAAGGATAAGATAGGAGATGGAGTTGTGATAGAAAACATGGTCGTGCAAGAAATGCCTGTTGATGAGATGACTGGAGTTGAAAAGCTGCAAGGAGATGCAAAGGCTTATTTGAATGCCAAAAGAGCTAGCCAAAAAGTTAACAAATTACCGGATTCCAATAGTCATCAACTGAAAGTTGAAGCACCAAAAGAAAACTCTGCACTGCAGCAGGTATCGCAAATAGATGGAGGAAACCTTGTGAATTGTCCGGGTAATGGTAGCACTGTAGGTGAAGTTTCAATGATTGATAAAGGTCCACCAAAACCTTCACGTGATGTTCCATCTAAGACAACATTAGCAAGGATTTTTAATGCGGTAAATCCAGTTATGGAAGCCCATGATAAGCATAATTTGTCTAAAGTTATAACTGGTGCTCGAGCTGACGTTTCTGTAAAAATAGGTAACGTAGAGGATGGTCTGGTAAACGGTAATCGAGGATCAGCTGGAGTTGAGCAGAGGTTACCTTTTCCATGTGTTAATGTAGTTAATTCTACTGCTATAAACATCTCTGAGGAAATTAAAAGGAAACATGCTTCCACTTCATCTACAAATGCAAAGAATGCAATACGGGATGATTGGACAATGGTGGTGAAATCACTTACAAGGCAGACTGCATCTCCAAAAGAATTGAAGCAACATCAGCTAGACAGTACACATGGAAGACAAAAACAGCCGCATAAATTCAAACAACAATCACCTAATTATGGGAGATCTCCAAGGCCACAAGAACATATCACAACATCAAAGCATATTGGCTTCCCTAATTCATTTGATGCATTACTCAACGAGACAACTGAGGCAGTCTCAACTGATGCAATACAAGCAGAAGTAGTTGCACAACATGCCATTCAAGCTCACAACTCCAATACGCCTACTCTGTAATTTTCAAGCCCTCACGTCGAAGAAATAATCAAGGAAACACAAAAAGCAATGATGTTGAATCCAACTTTGGTAAAACAACCAATGGTTACTCTAAATACTTCTGTGTTTGAAGTACCATCTCAGTCAGAGGAATCATGTGGTGAATTTGAAGGTGATTCTAGGCAACTTCTTTAAACTACTGGAACTATCAATAAAATTGTACAACCAGCCTTGCCAAACATTGTCAACAAATCCAAAATATGGGATGAACAATATGATGAAGATGGAGAGGAGAACTTGGGGATTGAAGAAGATTCTACTGATGATGATATTCAGGAGAGTGGAGATGAGGACATGCTCTTAGTTGGCTCACCAGCTATGCCAAGAAAAGAGAATGCTTCGACTTCAATTCTCAAAAGCAAGCTTAACTACAATGCTCCTATTTTTGTTCCTAGTACATCAGATGCTAAGGAGCCAACAGTAGCACCAATGTTACAGGGGCAACAGCAAATTGTAGCAACCACTCCAAGCATCGATGTAGTGCAGCAGCAACTTAATCCAAACAACTCAACTGTTATTCCTACTGGCACAGCAACAGTAACAGAAACGTCTAGGCAGCACCAAATTGTGACAACCACTCCAACAAGAAGGTTAAATCAATCTGCTGCAACAGGAGAGAGACAGATTGCTACAGCTGATCGAGGAAAATCTGGGCAAATGGTGATATTGACTACTATTGCAACAACAGCTACAACACAAATTAGTCCAGTAGCTAGTCCTAAAGGTGTCCGAGAAGTCACAACAGTAGCTGGAAGGCTGGTGCAAAATGAAGAATTCAAGTAGGCCACTCCAATTCAAATGAAGGGACAACATCAGCTTGTGACAACCAATCCAGTTATATCAATAGATGAGAGGAAGTTATTGGATGCAATGGTAAGTTCCAATCCAATAATTCCTGCAAATCATACTGTTGGTAATACAGGCCGCATGAGCAGAAATAGAAATAAAATGCAACTCACCGAACAAAAACAAAGCAAGGCAATAGTGGATAAATCTCTGGAAGGAAATGCATTGGTGTCACTTGGTTTCGACCAAAATTTACCACAACCAGTGCACTTGGGGAGAGACATGTATGTAGAAGGAGAGGAAGATGCAATGTTACAACAGTGTAGAGTAGAGGCAGCAAGAAAAGGTGATTTATCACCTATCCATAGCGGAAAAAGCAAGAAGTCTCAAACAAGGGATAGGAGTTGGGATGGCAGGAAACACAACTACGATGGAAAAGCAATACAAGAGGTTGCCCTTAGGAAGCCACCAATGAGAAATGCAAAGCAAAAGGCGAATGTACCTACCACTTCCGCAAGGTCAAATAAATTAAAAAAGAAATGATAAAGTTTGAAGAGTATTTGAAGAAAGCGGAAGAAGAAGCAAAAGAGCTACAAATTCAAGAATGCACAAATTTCAACAAAGAGGGCAAAGACTCAATTCTTTACAATGTATTATTTTATCATTATTTAAGTATTATCATCTGTAATATCATCACAAAGTATGCTATAAACTCTGTGATGCTCACTGAATATTTAGTTTTAGCTAGTTCCTTCTTTTTACATGCTTGCTAGTGAGGCTATTTTATGCCTCAATAGGATTAGTAAGGTAAGGTTTAGCCCGGTTTGTGTTGCCTTGGTCCTATGCCTTTGGAAAATATCTACACGGCTATGAGATTATATGCCCTCGTAAGACTTTTCCGGCACCTACTCCATGAATCCTCTACATGAAGCTGTCATAGGCAGTGTGAGACACAGAGGAGTGATTATATAGCCAAGGCATATAGGCAACAATACCGGTGCTATTGTCCCCCTTATTTCTGTTTTTCCTTTTGTTGTATTTTTCTTTTTATTATTAATGAAAAATAGCCCCAGGCGCTTGCCTAGCGGTTTGCCAAAAAAAAATGCTGTGTTTAAGGCCACAACACAAGATGCTCAGAACGGTTCGGAGGGTTTGATGAACAAAAATATGAGAGAATAGGGAGCCATGATTCTGCGCTCGATGGGGGCTCGCAAGTCATTCAACCAATCATATGTGCTTCCTAAGGTCCCACTACACTATTTTCCCCGCCAAGATACAGCATATGCCATAGCACCGCCTCCTTATGCGGTGATGAATGCCCAACCCTATACACGGCCACACCAGCACTACAACCAAAATCGAGCTCCACCTCCCAAAAATAACCACCCACACCAAGCTCCATATAAATCTCGTCCACCATAAAACATCAACCAACCTAATCCACGCCCTCATGATCCTTCCAGGAGAAACAATTTCACTCATATTGGTGAATCCTACTCTAGAATATTTCCAAAATTAATCCAGATGTGTATATTGCAACCGGTACCCCCAAACTGGCAAAATCATGAATCTTTATTATACTGGCCTGGTACCAAGCGTGCCTGCCATTCAGGAGCAGAGGGTCATGATACGGAGGACTGTTGGACCCTAAAGAGAGAAGTTGAAAGTTTAATAGAACAAAAATGAGTGGTTTGAGGTATGAGAAAGTTCCTAATGTGACTAACAATCCATTACTGGCTCATAATAATGAGTTGGTCATTAGAATGATTTGTGATGAAAAAGAATTCAATCCTGCCTTGATAGACATCATCACCATCGCCGATTCATAGGTAAGACCCAAAACGACAACGAAACAAGCCAGAAATGTGAAGAAAATCACTCCAATTCCTCAAGTTGTAGAAAAAGCCGTAGAAACAAAAACTGGGGTAGCACCTGCTAAGATCACAATTCTTTATGTTCCTAAGGCCCCAAGGAAAGAACAGCTCATTTTAAACACTCCTAAAAGGTTCGAGCAAAGGAAAACCACGTTGAATGTGCCGAAGTTGTATGTGTCAAAAGGGACTTATATGGCGCGGGAGCCGATAGATCTACTAAGGCTGACTGAGCCCGTGGTTATCAGTCGCGCACCATAGATCCCTATGAGATAATTCACTTAAATCCCCTGGAAATACAACAAAACAGTAGTTACTTACAAGGGGAAAAAGATTATGGAAGATGTGAATGAGATGAACACAGCTGGGAAGTACCACAACGCAGAAAAGTTAAAGAAATAAAAACTGAAAAAGGAAAAACGATTTCCACCCAAGAACACTGTGAGCACTGAGAAAGCAGAAGAGGTTTTCCAAAAAATAAAATTTTCGAAATATGCCATAGTGGATCAACTCTGGAAGATTCCATCCTAGGTATCGCTTTTATCTTTGTCATTGAGCTCAAATGAACATCAGAACGTACTCTTGAAAACGTTGAACAACTGGAAATAATGGTTGAACGTTCTTCGAGGTCAACAGGATCTCTTTCAGCCGCGACAATTTGCCCCCAGAGGAAGCCGCCCACAATAAAGCGCTTCATCTGACTGCCAAATATGAGCGCTATTATGTAAAAATATTCATTCTAGATGGTGGTTTCGAGGTCGACATTTTCCCTCTATGAACGCTCTAAAGGATGGAGATTGGAAGAATCCGACCAAACAATGTATGTGTGCGCGTTTTTGATTGTATCAAGTGAGATACAATAGGGGATATCGATTTGATTTTGACCATTGGCCCCATGGACTTCGAAGTGACTTTCCAGGTTCTGGGCATAGATACTTCATATAATTTTCTCCTAGGAAGACAATAGATTAATGCTACAGGAGTTGTGCCTTCCACTCTCCATCAAATGGTCAAATTTGAGTATGAAAACCAAGAAATTGTTGTCCATCGGGAGGATGAACAGTCCATTTACAGGGATCCTTCAGTCTCGTGTCTCAAAGCTAGAGAAGTAAGTGCACACATTGTCTGCCAATCATTCAAAATTGTGATCGCTGACCAATGCAAAGAACAGGCCCTGTTCCCTCAACCTTGCTTATCTAATGGCTCGGTTATGGTCGCCACTAAAATGATTAGACATGGGTACAAGCCCGGAAAGGGACTTGGGGTATCTCTACAAGGCATCACAAAGCCCATCAACTTGACTGCCAATGAGAAGTTCTTCGGCATAGGTTTCCGAGCTACAGAGACCGACAAAAAAATGGGCCGATGAGCACAAGAAAAATGGGTGGGTCCTTCCCCAGCTCGTTTCGCAACTCGCCAAGTCATTTGTTAAACACAAATATGTAGAAGAAGAAGAAGGTTCCTTTACGGCTGAAGAGATTAAGGACATTTGTGAGGCCATGAAACAAATGTTATATGAGTCTCACATGGTCCAACAAGGGGAAGGCACGAGCACTGCTGAGGTGTTGTACATAAGGCCAAATGCCAAGCTTCAGTTTTGGAAATCTACCCTATTGCTTGTCAGGCCGGAATCCCGTTCTAATAATGTAGACTTAAATAAGATGACATGCTTACAAACTTTATTCCCCTATCCTAAAATGCTGTCTAAATGTGAAATAATGAATCAAGAACTAGAATATGATGAAGATAAGGCTTTTAGGAAAATAAATCGAGAATTGGAATAATTTTGAGAATAAGCCTAAGCCAAACTTAAATAACCGAGCCAGTTAATTTGGGCAGTCCAGAAGAGGGTCAGGAAACCATGATAAGTATTCACGCTGATGACAGAATTATAGATGCATTGATCCAACATTTGTTTGAATTCAAAGATGCATTTGCATGGTCCTATGATGATATGTCAGGTCTGAGTGTTGTTTTGCTGGAACATAAATTGCCAACTTATCTCGGTTATCCACCCGTCTAATAAAAGTAGAGAAAATTTAAAATGGACATTAGTGATAAGATCAAAGAAGAAGTTACCAAACATTTGAAAGCTGGTATGATTCGTCTGGTTCGATACACCACATGGTTGGCTAATGTGGCCCGAGTGTATGTTGATTATCAGGGTTTGAACAAAGCAAGCCCAAGGATAATTTTCCATCAACACTCATTGAAAACTATGCCAATGTTACATCCCATGTGTTTGTACGTGAAAGTACACCAAAAATAAATTGATGGAAGCTCGGGAATGAGATGTTATATCCTGCATTTTCGTATGTTAAAGTTTCGTCGTAAGTTCAGGAATGATATTATTTTGAGATTATAACCATTATTCTATTTCAAACAAAACATGAGTAAATTCGTGAAAGTGAGAGGGTAAGCAAATCGAAGAAAATGAATTTCGTCGAAGTTTGACATTTTGGGAGAGCTAAAATATCTGGTATTTATGGACTAGTACCATACAAGATTAGTACCATACAAGGTACCGCATGACCATGATAGTATGGTGTATAAATTGTGTTAAAAGTGAGTATTGTTTGAAGTAATTTGAGATAATTCTTAATTATATGGATAATCGGATAATTATTGATTTTAGTGGGTGATTAACAATTAATTAAGGTGTTGGCTGTTAATTGTTTGGGAATGGGTAAACATCAACGTGGCCGCAACATAAATCATTTAAGTGACTCTTAAGTCACTGATCAAGGTGGCAAGGAATAGTCATCATAGTGGGGCCCACACCTAAAGGTTAAAAATAACCTCTCTTATTCTCCAAAATGAATGGCTCACCTCTAAGAGATTCCTTAACTCTCTTTTTGGAGGAAAGATGTGATAAAGAATCCTCTTCAAATTCACAGACATGGAATGGAACGTGATAGCTTTAGAAAAGATTTTGATTTGAAATAGCAACGCAATAGCTTCAAATGCTTCATACAAAGGCTCTCTAATACTATAGCAACATGGGATTTGCGATTCTAAGGGAGTATGGTGAAATATTTTTCAAGAATATCGTACGGAATGTTTCCTATTTTGATCTTGTTATTATGTGTTTCATCTCGATTGGAGTGTGTTAGAAGGATTGTCAAGAGAATCAGTTCAAGTATGTTAATGCTATCCCTTCTTTTTGTTTTGGCATGATCCACACGGCAAAATCGAAACGAGAACGTGCACAACTTTCATATATTACTCTATTCATATAAATAGTAGAGATGCCTGTATTTTTGATTCCCCATGTGTTTTATTGTTCTATCATTTGTTCATGTGTCTTACAAAATATGTAAGTTGATAAAGTTTATTTCATGACATTAATCAGAGGCACAATGGTCATATGATGTTCTGAGAGATTTTATTAATGTACTTCCCATGCATTGCATTCATTTATACAAGTACATTGACCCATGACCAGATGATATATATATATATATATATATATATATATATATATATATATATATATATATATATATATATATATATATATATATATATATATATATATGGGATGTGAGAAAAGGTTATGGTATTATATACATATCACAACCTGATCAGCTGGTATACATTGATGATTTTCCCTATAGTGGCCAAGATGATATGATTGGATGCCTTTAGAGGCTTGATGATGTTATGAACATATGTTCCTATGCACAACATGACATTCATATGCATATACATGACACTATAAGTATTTCATGATTTTATAAAGTTATCCAGACATAAATGTTGAATCTTTTACTCCATATTTCTCTCATATCTATTATTTACTAATTTTAATTCCTTACATACCCGGTACATTATTTATACCGATGTACCTTTTGCCTGGGGAGATTGCGTTTCATGCCTGCAGGTCTCGATAGATAGGTTCAAAGTCCTCCGAGTAGGCTATCAGCTCAGCGGAAGATGTTGGTGCGCTCCATTTTCTTCGGAGTTGCTTCTTTTTGACAGTATGATTAGTGCATGTATTGTTTGGTACGGCAGGGCCTGTCACGACATTTATGATATTATGTATTCTTAGAGGCTTTTAGACAGATGTCATGTATATAGATTCTTATATGGCCTTGTCAGCCTATGTTTTGAGTATATAAAGGATCATGCCGACCTTGTAGGCCCATATGTCATGTGTATAAGTTTGGATTACATGTTGTGTCATCTAATGTCAAGTGTTTCTCCATGTTTTATTCTACTTATCGCACGACAACCTCTCTGGAATATTTACCTATGATAGTATGATATGGAAGATACGTTATGTAGGTACTCGGTTGAGTAAGGTACCGGGTTCCCCTTGCGTCCCATCGGTTTAGGTCGTGACAAATGTTGTATCAGAGCAGTTCTGTCCTAGGGAGTCTACAAGCCGTGTCTAGTAGAGTCATGTTTATGGGTGTGTTGTGTACCATACTTATAAGTAGGAGGCTACAGGGCATTTGGGATTATCACTCTTTTTTCTTACTCTAGATCGTGAGATACAACTCAGTTGTAAGAACTCAATTTCCCAAACTTTATCTTATTCATAATACGACGATGCCTGCATCTAGAAAGAAGGTTGGTAAGAGATATAGTTGTGGAAGAGTTGAGTTAGAGAAACTCAATTTTTGCATCATACTTATGATAGACAAACATGAGATATTCAATAGATCATGTGTGTACTAAGATGTTTAAGGTTATTAATAAGGAGCCTTAAGGCAAGAATATCTATCCACCTTTATAGTGCAAAGAAATGAGAGATTCAGAAAATAGATACAAGTTTGAATAAGTAAAAGAAGCAAGATGAAGAAGGGTAGAGGCAACCTGTTAATGAAGCTTATCAGTATTTACAATTCAAGTAGAGGAATATAAGCCTTTTAAGTTACCTTCCACAGTAATAGAGGCATGTACAATTGGCCACACCTATCTCAGTTATGCCCTATAGGAGCTAACAGATATAATTTAAGAGAATGACGGGATATCAGGATCCACCTAGGGTTAGAGTGATCCAAAATGGTGGATGAAATGTTTGTGTTAATTGAAATTTTCAAATGATATTGAAAATAATAGATATCCTTGTGAGACACCCAGATGGTGCACTCTAGAATATTACAATGAGATGTGAATTCTAGCATGATAAAAAAATTCAGAAGATAGGCACTGAAAGCAAGGGATAAATTTTACCTTAGTGTGGCACCCGTCCCTAGTAGAGAAAGAATGTTAGGAAATCCTAAAAACCAGTAGATGGAGAAAGGAGAGCTAAAAGCAAAAGAATGTCTTGTTCGAGTTTTCAGAATCAAGTGATAGATATTTATAGAAACGGGAAATAAGAGATTTAATGAAGCATTGTGCGTAAGATGCGACACATAGATGACAACGGTAGATTAAAAAAATGACAATATTATAGGGTCGATAGTCAAGGGAAGGAAAAGACGAGAGGTAACAGACCTTGAGACAACAAAAGAGTATAGGCCATAAAGTAATATCCTCATTTCGAGTAATAAGTTTGTGACTCCAACGCGACTACCAGAAGGAAAAGTTAGACCCCAAAATAATAGAAATCAGTATGGACTGGTGACTAGACAAACTAAACATGAATTAAGGACTGAGTGATTTGATAATGGTCGACATCATGAAAATTTCAGGTTTCGTTCCAGCGATAGTAGAATGGACAACCGAAGAAGATTCATGAGATATTCAGAGAATGGTCCTCCAGGAATACGCTTTCTTAAAGCTAGCAATGTGAGATAATTTAAGCTTAAGGGACTGTATGTACCAGTTACACTAAGTGTCACCCTTGCGAGTAAGGAATTTTCTTATCCATGGTACAGAAGGATTTCCACAAGGCAAGTAAGGATCATCAATTATGTGAAAAGATGCTAAAGATGAAGAGGTAAAAGATCTATAGGTAGATCGTCGTAGCTCCAACTCTTAGTACTACCCTAAAAAGGGGAATATGGAGTGATGTGGCATTGAGTAAGAATTAAGTGGTTCTAGTAATTATGGAATGATAAGAAGAATTCTATAAAATGAAAAAGCAATGTCATTGAATTTATTCAAAGCCTATAAATATGCTAGATTCTAGAATATTATGTAAACACGGCATCAAGGAGAGGTAGTAAGGTTCCCTTGCTGAGATGTTATTGATAGATAAGGAGCCAGTGTCAGATATAAGTTTAGAAAAAGGAAATAATCCAAGAAAGATTACGCGGAATATTGATATATGAATGGGCCAATGAGTAGTTAGTAATTGATTCAGGAAGAGCCTAGTTTTGGCTAGACAAGAGGATATAGACAAATCAACAGATCGACCTAGTGAACCCCAACATGGGGAATTCAGTATCGCAGTATTGATATTGTAAGTCTTGAGAAATAATTAGATAGGAGTTGGGATAGTTAGAGGTACCATATGAGTTTTACTGAGATAAAAGTGAGTGCCACTGGGAAGAAAATCAAAATATCAACTCAAACGCAACCCTACAAGTACAAGGGAATGGAGGTAAGTAACTACATATAATTATAGGCGAGGGAGGACATCAAAATTACGTCTGTGAGCATGTGATTTTTGCCCCAAGCAAATTATTCCAAAAATATATGCAAAAATGATTTTTGTGTGGAAACTTGTTGATAATTGTGTGGAAATACCATGATTTGTTTTTATTTTTGGTAAATAAAGCAAAGAAAATCAAAACAAAATACCATTTTTGTATTAATTAGAAAATACCAAAAATAGAAATTAATTACTCTTTAATTCTAGACAATCAGAAAATTAAAAAGAAAAATACAAAGAAAATACAAGGAATAATAAATACAGGAGTAATATAAAAATACAGAAAAGAAAATAAATAAAAAATATATAATACGAAAAATACTAAGAAAATACAGTGAATAAATGCAAAAATGCAATATACAAAGAAATTGGGCCAAATAATATATTTCATTGGCCCAATTGATACAATACCCGGACATGGCCCAAATTAAAATGACTGGTCATTTTTAGCACCAGGAAACGACACCGTCTTATGAAGCTGAATCAGGACCGTTGAAAATGTGATCAAACGGCCCAGGAATAGCGTTGTCTAATAAATGAAACGACGTCATTCATATGAAACAATCGAGACCGTTCATTTGATTCATCAAACGGTTGAAGATGAGAGCTTTATTAATTCACACGACGTCGTTTTGGGTGTAATTGCATCTGGACCATTTGTACATTTAATGCAACGGTTCCAGATCATCCAAGGTTTTTAAATATACAAAACAATACATATTACATTCATTATACACTCCCTCGTCTCTAAAGCATTAACCCTAGCCGCCCTAGGTTCCTCTCAACTACCCGCCGGAAACCTAC
>MU726059.1:4532-16501 GCA_026770625.1 Nicotiana glauca
ACAACTGTGAGAAGTAGTTCATTTAAGTGATTAATAATCGGCTTGCTAAGCACTCACTGGGGTTAGGCTTACAATGATGAACAAGGCTTGGCTTACAATGATGAACATATCCACACTTTGGAGGAGCAAATGAAAATATTGGTTGAGGCTCACTATGCCCACCAACTTGAGAGTGTGGAAGGAAGCCAAGAAGAGTCTAATTCCGAGGAAGAAAGTGAGCTTTACTTTGAGGATTCAAGAATTGAACATCCGCCAACCGACTCCATGAGTGTTAATAATGCCGAGAAAAATATGGAATTAGGTTCAATCGGTGTAAATGAAAAATTGATTGAAATTGACTCTAATCTGGGGGAAGAAAAGGGTGTCAAAATCCGAGAAAAATTGCAAGTTGGAGGTTTGAAGTCACATTTCAAGTATTTTTCAACATTGGAATTATGTGGTGATATGGGAATTGAACTACACGAGTCAATGAGGGATTGCAAGGAGGAAAGGCACCAACCATACATCTTACAATTTGAGGGAACAAGAAGGCAAAATGACATTCCTCACATGAAAGCCAAGAAGTGCAAAATGAAGAATTTAAGGCTTGGCTTGATCATCAACTTACCACCCCCATCGCTCGTGGTCACAAGTTTGATTCCAAGCTAGGTGCCCAGTTCATATCATCAAAATGGCGAGAAAAGTGGTAAAGTTGACTTGCGTCGTGCCACGACGTTAAATGCGACGCTTGGTGGGAGGCAACCTATCGTTTTTCAATAATTTTAGTCATTTTTGAATTTCATTTTTTAGAATAGCTTAATATATTATTTTTGACTGATCTGCCAAGTTTTAGATTTTTTGGAGTTGATTTGAGCAGGTCGGAGTGTTCTGGAGAGCCAAAACTAGTAGCTGCCAGAACTGTTGAAGTGATTGAAAATGTTACTCTATGCGTTCGCGAGTACACATCGCGTTCGCGTAGGTTTAGAAAACTGTAATGCTTCGCGTTCACATGCTGTCCACTCACGTTCGCGGCATCATTAGAGTTTACCCTTTGCGTACGCGTAAGCCCCTCGCGAACGCGTAGGGTCGGGTAAGGGTAAATACAAATTAGCTACTGGAAACGTGAAAATCACCCCTTTTGCTCAAACAACAGTCCGCTTCCACTCCTTAAGCTCCAAAAATCAAATCATTTAAAATCTTAAAGTCTCTTGCAATTTTTCATCTCCATTCTCAAGGTTCTTTGGGCTTAAAAATGGATCTGGATCCTAATGAAATTGCACAAGAACATGTCTTTGGACCTGGGCAAGAGGAAGCCTTTGATCGTTAGCGATTTCTATCTGCTGCATGTGAGCGGAGATACGATGAACTCTTGTCCAAGACCATCGTCCGGGAAAGAGGCATAAACTTGGAGAAAGTTAAAGCTAAAATGCCGGGCTTCTACACGTGCTTGATAGAGAGCAAGTGGATTTGTTTTGCTGAGTAACCAAATAACGCCAACCACACAATAGTTCTGGAATTCTATGCAAACGCCTTGATGACCGACTTCCAAGGTGCCTTTGTTACTACTGTGCGGGGCGTGCAAGTCCACTTCAGTCCTGAGATAATAAATGGTGTTTATGGCCTCCCCAATGCTGACAACGAGGTCTAAAGAGACAGAGCAGGAGGAAACCAATGGCTAGTAGATAAGCTACATAATGGGGTTACTTTGAAGTGGTTGTCAGTGCACAAGGGAGTGGATTCTCACGACTTCACGGCTGAGGCGAAGACATGACTCTCCATTATCTGTTCAAGAGTGTCACCCTCTACAAATGACACTGATGTGACACCAGACAGGGCACTGATAATTGCTGCTATCATGGATGGACTACCTGTGAATGTGGGGGAACACATTGTCTGAGAAATTGAGGAAGCCACTCATGGCCAGCCCAAGAGCCTATTCTTTCCATCATTGATCACTAGACTTTGCTATGATGCTTAAACGCCCCAATGATGTTGAGAAAGGTCCAGGAAAGCCGATGATCATCCCTTGCTAAAAAGGGGACCCAGTGAAAAACAGAAAAAGAGGAGAATTGATGTTGCTTCCTCTTCATTTGTGCAGTTTTCTGAGGCCACCACTGTTCCCACCGGATCTTTTGCACCTTCTTCAGTGTCCTTTGACCCCATGGGACCACTCCAGTCCGGTCCTCACACTATGCGCCACTTGTTCAGCAAGATATATGGAGTAGACGCACATGTTAGGCAGCTTATAGCTGGCCTTCCCACTGACCCACCTGGGGCTAGCACATCTACTGGAGTTGCTGCCCCACCATCCATGGCGGATTTGGTCATTAACACCATGTTGGAGAACATGAGTCGCCGGCAAGGAAAAATTGAAAAGAGGCAGAGAAAGTTCAAGGAGCATGAAAAGAAGAAAAGCAAGCTACTGTCCAAGAAGATGCAAAAGATAGCATCATCTAAAGATGTTGCAATGTTCCCGATGCAACTAAACATGATAAAGTAAAATGGTGAAAAGTGCTCCCTGAATACTACATCAGTCAAAACTGGAGGTGGTGGGAAATTTTAGCTCCAAGTCTGCATCATCATCATCATCCGAGTCATGTGAACCACAAAATGTGCTCAAGCTTTTGCATCATCTTGGACACTAGCTTGCTTTTCTTCTTTTCATGCTCCTTGAACTTTCTCTGCCTCTTTTCAATTTTTCCTTGCCGGCGACTCATGTTCTCCAACTTGGTGTTAATGGCCTCCATCTTGCCCGTGATTTCTTTTTGCTCTTTGACCAAATCCGCCATGGATGGTGGGGCAGCAGCTCCAGTAGATGTGCTAGCCCCCAGGTGGGCCAGTGGGAAGGCCAGCTATAAGCTGTCTAACATGCGCATCTACTCCATATATCTGGCTGGACAAGTGGCGCATAGTGTGAGGGCCGGACTGGAGTGGTCCCATGGGGTCAAAGGACCCTGATGAAGGTGCAAAGGATCCGGTGAGATCAGTGGTGGCCTCAAAAAACTGCTCAAATGAAGAGGAAGCAACATCGATTCTCCTCATTTTCTGTTTTTCACTAGGTCCCCTTTTTAGCAAGGGATGGATCATCGGCTTTCCTGGACCTTCTCAACATCATTGGGGCGTTTAAGCATCATAGCAAGCTCTAGTGATCAAGGATGGAAAGAACATGCTCTTGGACCGCCCATGAGTGGCTTCCTCAATTTCTCGGATAATGTGTTCCCCACATTCACAGGTAGTCCATCCATGATAGCAGCAATTATCAGTACCCTGTTTGGTGTCACATCAGTGTCATTTGTAGAGGGTGACACTCTTGAACAGATAATGGAGAGCCATGTCTTCGCCTCAGCCGTGAAGTCGTGAAAATCCACTCCCCTTGCACTGTCAGCCACTTCGGAGTAACCCCATTATGTAGCTTATCTACTAGCCATTGGTTTCCTCCCGCTCTGTCTCTGTAGACCTCGTTGTCAGCATTGGGGAAGCCATAAACACCATTTATTATCTCAGGACTGAAGTGGACTTGCACGCCCCGCATAGTAGTAACAAAGGCACCTTGGAAGTCGGTCATCAAGGCGTTTGCATAGAATTCCAGAACTATTGTGTGGTTGGTGTTATTTGGTTGCTCAGCAAAACAAATCTACTTGCTCTCTATCAAGCGCGTGTAGAAGTCCGGCATTTTAGCTTCAACTTTCTCCAAGTTTATGCCTCTTTCCCGGACGATGGTCTTGGACAAGAGTTCATCGTATCTCCGCTCACATGCAGCAGATAGAAACCGCTCACGATCAAAGGCTTCCTCTTGCCCAGGTCCAAATACATGTTCTTATGCAATTTCATTATGATCCGGATCCATTTTAAACCCAAAGAACCTTGAGAATGGAGATGAAAAATCGCAAGAGACTTGAAGATTTTAGATGATTTGATTTTTGGGGCTTAAGGAGTGGAAGGGGACTGTTGTTTGAGCAAAAGGGGTGATTTTCACGTTTGAATTTCACAGTCTCTCTCTTAATATGTATTTATCTTCAGTTGTAGGCTGAGAGAGTAAATGTGATATGTGTGTTGGTTTTTCCAATGAAACTAAATGCAGATCTGGAGGCTGTTGGTGAACTTACAATCCTCTGATCTTGTTTTTCGAAGTCACAACCTTATCATTTTTTAAAAAAATCAAGTCACAACTGTGAAAAGTAGTTCTTTTAAGTGATTAATAATCGGCTTGCTAATCACTGGGGTTAGGCGCATTAATGATGTGTGGTTTAACTTTGATGAGTCGAAAAAATGTATTTGAAATAACAAAAATATAAGTAGGGATAAAGTTGGAAACTGGAATTAGAAGGATATAACCACTGTTTTGTACTTCTCTAAGAGGTCCCTTAAATTGCATTGTTTAAAAGAAAATTTATTAGAGGCTCTCTGATTGACCAATTGAGTTACACCAAAACACTATTGGTAATCCTTTATAATTTGCATAGATTATAGTCGAGGGGCTCGCAAGTTAGTCCAAACTACATTGTTATTAAAACAAATAGTATATATTATAGTCAAGTCAAATCTAACTATAAGCACACAAAAGTATGTTCTGGTGGTCGATGAAGTGGGACGAAAACCATGGTAGACCAGGGTTCAAAGAATGCTTGATGATTTTGTTCCATCTGCTTGCATTAGTGGCAGAGTTACCCATTAGAGATAGCAAGTACCCTACAGAATAGTCAAGGTATGATCGAGCTGGCTCGGACATCACCACTATAAAAAAAAGTCTATGATAACTTATGAGTTCTGAAAAATAGACAAAATGTAAGGCATACAACTAATTACATAGTTATAACTGAGTAAATGCTGCCTCCAAATTCCTTAACTTGACCACAATATTTGATGTTGGGAGGTTGGTTATGAATCATGACCTTTATTTCCTGTAGCCTACTATATTTAGCAATAAGAATAAACTTAAGAGGGAAAGGAAGTGAGTTCTTTGCTGATGTTAAGACGCATATGTAAGATGTTAAAAGAGATGGCATTTATTCATTTGTGTTGTGTTGTCAATGCATTGCGATGTTTTGAAAAAGCAGAAGATTCATCTTGCTAGGATAAGAAGTATTTTGTGGTTGAGATTATAATCCACCTTTAGTTTAGGATATCACCTGTAAGAGAATTAACCTTCCTCCTAGTGTGCAGGACACTTAATAATCCCTATGGGATTAAACATGGTTCAAACTATGTTCATGTTACAACAGTTTCCAGGAGGAGCCTAGTGAATTTTGCCCTAAAACTTGAAAAGCTTTTCAAGATCACTTGGTTAACCCTTGTTGTAATATTTGCTTTCTAGTAGGTCATAATTATCACAATTTCAATTGATACAACTAATATCATATTTAATTTTGATCACTAATAGGATTGAGTGAAATATTTCAACTTTACTGATTTTTCTTATTTTTCACATGCAGGTGAGTTGCATCTTTGGCTATATTATTCATAGCATGAAAGAAGACCTGACCTTTTCCCTCGGTAGCTTAGCCTTTTTATTTGCATGTTTCATTGTACCCCATTAACCATTTTCCTAATTGTTGATTTTACTGTTTCCTTCCGTTGCTCCGTCATTGAACAATTCTTGGTTCAAGTCTTTGGTTCGTATCCTGTATTTTGGTTTTCATCGTTCTGAAACATCGTGTAGAGCGTAGAGGTACTTGAGGAATACATTTGCTTCTTGCAATGTTAAACCAATTGCGTATAGTGCAGTTGCTTTGTATCTTTATCTCAATGCGTCAATACTTCTACTTGCTGTAGCGGAATCTCTTGGCCATTATTAATTCCTAACTTCAGCCATGATCAATTATGTGTTTATTGATGCAGCAATCTACTTGTAACATTAAGAAAAAAAAGAAAGGAATCTGTTTTGAGACTAAACATCCCTTGTTTGTGGTTGTATGCTTTATCCACTCGTTTTTGACAAAAAGAGTTCTCCTATTTTTGAAATTGAAAATCGCGGGTCTAAAGTTGGGGACTGCCACCCCTAACTTCAAATCTAAATATTTGAAGTTGACGTTACGGCTCCGTTTGGTCATGAATTTTGCCAAAATAAATTTGAGATTTATTATCAAAACTCATGTTTGGCCATAAATTTTGCCCATATTTTGGTCAAATTTCAAATCCCAAATTTCAAATCCTGAAATCAGTTATTGAGCTGATTTTGAGCAAAAATCTCAAAACTTGAGAATTATATACATGTTTTTTCAAAATAAAGTTGGAAACTATGTTTTGAAAACATATGTCCAAACACATTTTCATCTTCAAACCAAACTTCATTCAAATCAGATTTTTCAAAATAAATTTGGAATCTATGGCCAAACGTCAGCTAAATGTGCGGTCCGAACTTCAAACATCTAGGTGCGAAGTTTTGCTTGACAATCTCCAACGCCAGGTACGTATATTTGAAACTTCAAGATCAAATGTCTAAGCTTGAGAATTATTCACATCCTACCAAAAATACAAATAGGAAAGATTGCAACCAAATTTGTTCGATAATGATTTGTTAGCAATTACTTGATAACTAACATCAAGTTATCGAGTATGTTCAAGCTTAACTAAGTGGGACAAAAGCAATGATAATAGACAACTTTTAAGAAAAGTACTTATCTATCTATACTATATTAAAAGCACGAAACCCTTTAGCGAAATGTAGTTCGTCTTTTTTACCCTTTAAAAATAAATCTTACATAGGACAAAATCGTAAATAAATTATTTACCTAATATTTAGGAATTTGAAATTAACTAAAATCTTTCTTACTAAATCTTTTTTATTTGAACTACTATATAGGAAGTGCTAATATTTATGACATTAAAATCAATTGAATTTTGCCTTATATAATTTTGTTTATTATTTGAACTAATAGATAAACTCGATAATAATAAATGCAATTGACCAACAATTAAAGGTGTTAAAGAAGCTGAAATAAATTAACTCATGTCAAACTACCGAGGATGACGTGAATTTTAAATTTGGATACAAAATCTTGAGTTTTAAAACGTATAGGAAATTTTTTACTTTCGTTCGTGTGCACTAATTGTGTTTTTCCTTTTTTATAATCATGTTCATGAATGTTTAAAAAAATGTATACTTACAAAACTTGAGTCATTTAATTATTTATTTAGTATTTAAAACTTTGATATTTACTAAAAATTTAAAGACTAAGTCTTTCTCAATTTGAATTAGCATTATCAAAGAAATCTAACGAATTAAATGTTAGAAGATTAATTAATAAAATTTTGAAAACTAAAATCTCTCGTTATTTGAGATATATTCTATCGTAGAATTCTAACCAATTAATTTTATATAATTAATTATATTTAAAAAAGATAAGTAAAAAATTATGTAAAGTGGATAATATCGATTGGCACTCATTCAATTCCGTATTCTTAATTATTCATTTTTAGCCGGTGAAGAAAAAAATCAAGCCCTTGAATAATCAAATACTAGCTATATAATCTTGCATAAACTGAAAAGGAAGTATAACAATTCGAAGTTGAGATGATGAAGTTATAGAACTCAAACTCAGGGGCGGCCCTTGCCTAAAGCAGGTAAAGCAGCTGCTTTAGGCCCCATTTTTGCTACACCTAATAGACTATATATAAACTAAAAAAAATATGTGAAGTGAAATCTTTTGATTTCTTTCTTATCAAATATAGAGAAGAAGGGTTTGCAACTGCTGTGATTTCTGCCGAGAAAATTACATTTGAAATGAATATAGAACCCGAATTTCATAAGAAACGTGTGATATATAGGAAGAAACAATTTGATGAGAATGTTGAAAATCCCACGAAGAGTCCTTCAGAGTTGATTACTTTTTATAAATAGTGGACAAAGCTATTTTTTCACTTCAAAATAGATTTGAACAATTCAAAGCATATGAAAATATTTTTGGTTTTCTACTTAGCGTTAAAAAACTGAGACTAAATGATGGAAATTAGAAAAAATATTGCCTTAATCTTCAATGTTCCTTAAAGTATAATCATTAATCTTATATTGGCGGTTTAGATTTATTTTCTAAATTAAAAGTATTAAGAAAAATAGTACAATTAGAAAATAACAGTTTAATTGATATACTCAATCAAATAAAAAGATTTGATTCTTTTCCAAATGTCTATATTTCACATAGAATAATGTTAATAACTCACATTACCATTACTTCAGTGGAAAGAAGTTTTCAAAATTAAAATTGATCAAATCTTAACTAAGATCAACAATGTCTCAAGAGAGGTTAAATGGATTAGCTATATTGTCAATTGAAAAAGATTTATTGGAAGAAATTGATTTTAATTTTTTTTTAATAAATTTGCATCTAAAACAAAAATAGAAAAATAAACTTCAAATGCTTCACTGGTGATTAGGTTGTTGCTTCTTGAAAGGCTTTGCCAACATCACTATTAACCTGGGTGAATTAAATGCTTTATTTCAAGGTCTTATAATAGCTATGGAACACAAACTGACTACTCTAGCTTATCATTAACAGTGATTCAATGGAAGTAATTAAGATGTTACATGCTGGTCATTTGCCTAATAATCAGTACCGTATACAGGATTTTTCGTAAGCGGTATCACCGGTTTAAACTGTGAATAAGTAAATAAATCTATTAAAAAGAGAACTCACTTTGAATCATATTAATAACTCAAGCATATTACTACAAATTTTCTTGATAAGTTTTCAATTTTTGAAATGCAATCAAAATATAACTGGTGTATCTTATTTGTAGGTTAAGCACAAAATTAATAAATATTAATTAATATTAATAATTAATACTAATACAATAAATGAATGCTATATGCCTTCGAACTCAAACCTCATATCTAAAACTAGGCGACCTGCTTGACTCCATTGGTCAAGTGGTGTCACTTTATTTTTATTTATTGTAGTTTGTGTTTCAACATTTAAATCATATACAAATATTTAGTAAAATTTTCTGATGAATCGAAATCACGTAACACCGCTTCGCGCATGGTAGATCCACCCCTGCCGATAACCATATGACCTTCTAGCTAAAAAAGAAGCAAAAAGAAGTTTTTTGACAAGACATAAATTTTGATACTTTTTTCGATAGTTGCTAAGGATGCAATATGGACAAACATCCTAAGAACTATATTTAGTAGAAAAAATGTGGTATGTAATATTAATGATACGCTAACCAACAATGCTGTTGTGACTATTTTAGTATTTTAAGGGATAAGTATCTGTTTTTACCAACCAAAAGAAAAGATGTTAATGGGCAATAATGCCTTATCGAGCAATCATTTGTGGTATGAGGTGAAACACAATGATTAATGGGAGTTAAAAGGACGAGGGAGGAGGAAAGAAGAGGGTAACTGTTTGCAATAAAATTCCGACATATGTCAAAAATGAGATAGACGAGTAATTTTATTGATGAGTATTTGTGGGTACAAAGCAGTTTGTTACTTTGATTCTTCTCTCAATATTATTCTTTGTGATTCGAGGATTTAATTAATATATTTCTCGAACGTAGGATGATGCGAACTTGCCTAGGATATATTTGATAAAAGGAAGAACATCCGTTTATCACTTTGGCGGCTTTGAGAAAGACAATATTTGATGTCTTTGATCTCTTGAATATTCCTTGAATTTTTATGGAATTTCAAGATGCTTTCAGAAGGAATATGTGGCTTCTTTTCTAGGTGTAGCTAGGATTTTTAGTAGAGTAGCCTCCAAGCTAGGGTTTCAAGCAGAATACCCTTGAAAAAACCCTGCTTGTAGTATTTTAAATTTATGACTTAGCCCAAATTTTATATGAATTTCCAATTTGTTTGCAATAAAATTTCGACATACGTCAAAAATTGCCATCACAAACATAAAAGATGAGTAATTTTATTGATGAGTCTCTGTAGATACAATTCTGTTTGTTCCCTTGATTTTTCACTCTAGATCATTTCGTGAACGTTTATCACTTCGACGATTTTAATAAAGATAGTATTTGATATTTTTGATATCTTTGTGAATATTCCATGAATTTTTATGAAATTTCGAGACGCTTTCGAAGAAAATATATGGCCTCTTTTATAGGTGTAACTAGGGTTTTTAGTAGAGTAGCTTCCAAGCTAGGGTTTCAAGCAGAGTAGCCGCCAAAAAATCCTACCAAACTCTACTTGTAGTATCTTAAATTTATGACTTAGTCTGAATTTCATAAGAATTTGATCCGATAAAAATTTGGTGCCTACAATATTCAAAATCTTTTTTCGTTAAACTTAGAAAGGTTATTTTTGCACAAATTCCTTAAATGGAGACAAAACATAAATAACGGCGCAAAACTGTCCTATTTGTGCAAATGTTGGGATGTGTTTTGGATGGGTCAAAAACTGGACCCAGGATTTCTGGCCCAATCCCTTGGTACGTGCAACACCCTCTTCTTTCATAAACCCTAGTTAACTGTAGCGGAGCCTACGGTTTGTCAACTTCCTTCAACCGTAGCTACAATTTGCAGCAGAATTCACTCACATCTTCACCATGGGTCGCATGCACAGTCGCGGGTTCGTTTCTTTTGGCATTTTCCCTTTATACAACCAGCTTTATCCTCAGTTTTCTGCATATTTCTACTTAAATTATCACTCTAATTTTCTCATTTGCGTTTTTGTGGTTTCAGTAAAGGTATATCAGCTTCAGCTCTTCCTTATAAGAGAACTCCTCCCAGTTGGCTTAAGATCTCCGCTCCAGATGTAATTCATCTACTTTTTTTAAATATAGAAACAAGTTAGTATATTGAGATTCGTATATGATTATGTTTCCATAAAATTTTAGGTTGAGGATAATATCTGCAAATTTGCAAAAAAAGGATTAACACCTTCACAAATTGGTGTGATCCTTCGTGATTCTCACGGAATTGCCCAAGTCAAGAGTGTCACTGGTAGCAAGATTTTGCGTATCCTCAAGGCTCACGGTATGTACCTTTTTCATTTATCTTCTTTTAAGTTATTAGGGCTGCAAGAAATTCAACTGCAATTAAATTTAAAAATCTGGTTTCACATATCAATTAATTATCTATATGGACGAAATGTGCCCCAATAGAGTAGTATATGTGTATGTGTAAAATTCAACGTGCAACTAAACTTCAGTAAAATCTGGTTTAACATATCAATTACTACTTCTCTCGATTTGAACAAAATGTGCCCCAATGGAGTGAAGTATATAAATAGTTCGTATTGACAGCTCCAACCAGCTTGGAATCAAGGCACAGTTGATTTATTTAACATATGAAATATTTTGGGCAATTGGATAGGGCTTGCTCCTGAGATTCCAGAGGATCTATACCACCTAATTAAGAAGGCAGTAGCTATCAGGAAGCATTTGGAGAGGAACAGAAAGGACAAGGATTCCAAGTTCCGCTTGATTTTGGTGGAGAGTAGGATTCACCGCTTGGCTCGCTATTACAAGAAGACTAAGAAGCTTCCACCAGTCTGGAAATAGTAAGCAATTCTCTCTCCTCCTCTCTTGACAATTTTACTTGTAAAAAGCTACTTGTCCAGAAAATTTGTGTCCAAAATATGCAGAACAATCTTTTAAGTCCACTATGACCTTTTGTGGAGTCCGGAACCAAAATGGGGTATTTTTTAACTCAAAAAACAAAAATAAGTGAAAAACAAAAAAAGAAACAATTATATATATAACGCCAGCTCGCCTGGCGCTATACAGTAACGGTAACTGTGCCGTTACTGTATAGCGCCAGGCGAGCTAGCGTTATATCTCTGACATCTGATATAACGCCAGCCGACCTGGCGTTGTACCCCTTATTAAAATCCCTCCCCCTTCTTCTTCACCCGTTATTTCTTTTTCTTCCTCAAATTTTTTAACCTTTGGTCCCCCACCCCAAAACATTCTGTCCGCCATTTTTTAAAAAAAAAAATTTTGGGCCCCCCCGACACATAAAAATTAGTTAACGTAGGTCCCACACTCGGGTAGAACCTTTTGTTATTGTTGGTTAACGCTTTTGGAGTCAAATTTTCG
>MU726063.1:13427-74927 GCA_026770625.1 Nicotiana glauca
ATATATATATATATATATATATATATATATATATATATATATATTGAACTGCACAGGTTGATTCGGTAGTCTTGTCTAGCCTCGTCACTACATCGCCGGGGTTAGGCCAGGAACTTACCAGCACATGGGGTCGGTTGTGCTGATGCTACATTTCTGTGCTTTTTGCACAGATCACAGTACCGGAGCAGCTTTTGGACCACAGCAGTAGCACGTCGAGTGGGAACTGACTTCAGCCTAGGGACTACGAGGTAACCTAGCTGGCGTTCGCAGGCCAGAGTCCCTTTTTCTATATCTTTTGTTTCTTTTCATTGTATCGAGACAGACACTGTGTATTTCTTTCTATTCAGACTTGTTTGTTGTATTCATTAGTAGTCCGTGAGATAGCGACTCCAGTCTTGGGTAGTAGAATATTAAACTTCCGCATTTTGGGTTTTCATTTACTTATGTTACAAAAGACTTCCGCTTTCATTTAAAGGATTATTATTGCTATTACTGTTGTGTTTTTTTTGTTCAAAAGGTGTAGGTGTTTGGCTTGCCTAGCTCCAACAGTAGGCGCCATCACGGCTCCCGATGGTGGGAAATCCGGGTCGTGACATATGTGTGCGTGTGACTCCTATTGGCAGACTTTCTACTCATGATATCAAAACATGTAAAGCAAATAATAAATCACATAGCTCCTATAGGCATGCTCTCTACCCATTTATACAAATACTAGAATACCGTTTCTTCCCCAATTTCACTAAATCCCTAGTTGTTCATCTTACAAATTATTACAGGCCAAGTGAAGTAATCAGGCATGAATAATTACATAAGAGGACCACTATAGTGCCATTTAACAAAGCATGCCCAAAAGAAAATAACCCAGTAAGGCCTCCACCTTCAGCAGGCTCGTTCCTCATACAGACAGCAAACCCAGATCCAAATACACCCAAATATCAGAGTATATCAATTGCTCAGCTCAAACTCACACAAGGATCCACATTAGGCCCAAAGGGAAGACCTATACCCAGCAAATACATATAAACAACTTAACCACATAAATTAATGAACTACACATGACAACTAATTAATCAGCTCTGAAGCATACTAACAACAGTTCTCACTAGGACAGAATCATAAACACATTAACATGACTCGCATAAGACATATTGGAATTTGCATTTTTAGAAACGAGGGGCTTTGAACATGAGAACTGGAAGAGTTAGTGGAGCTCTTCAATATGGTGAGTTTGACATAGAAAACTAACAACATAGGTTCATGATTGAGTGATTATTCAATAGAGAAAGGAATGTAACATGTTAAATGTAACGACCCGGCCGGTCGTTTTTGGAATTTATGCCCCGATCCCCCATTAACTACTTTTCCTAAGTTTATTTCTGCTATTATGGTTTGCCGGGATGTGCGGTATTAGGATTCGGAGTGTTTTGGGACACTTAGTCCCTAAATGAGAGCTTAAGAGTTGAGAAATAATCCGTATTCGGAACAGTGTGAGATGACCTCAGAATTGGAATCTGATGGTTCCGTTAGCTCTGTTAGGTTATTTCGGGGTTGGGAGCGTGTTCGGAATGTTATTTGGAGGTCCGTAGCTCATTTAGGCTTGAAATGCTGAAGTTTGAATTTTTGGAGTTCCGGTCTGATAGTGAGCTTTTGATCTGGGGGTCGGATTTGGACTTCGGAAGTTGCTGTAGCTCTGTCATATCATTTCGGATGTGCGGGCAAAATTTCAGGTCATTCAGGCAAGATTTGGTTAGGTTTTTTATCGAAAGCGTACTTTGATAGAATCTGAAGCTCTTAGGCTTGAATCCTTGATTTAATCGGGTTTCTGGTGTTGTTTGAGGTGTTTTGAGGATTGGTACAAGTTCGAATAAGGTATTAGGTGGTATTGGTGCTTTTGGTTGGAGTCCCGGGGGTCTCGAGATGATTTCGGATGCTCAACGGGCAAAGTTTGGAGTTATAAGGAAAAAGTTGCAGCAGGCTTCTGGTATTTTCGCTTCTGTGGTCTTGGAGCCACAGAAGCGGAGCCGCATAAGCGGTTTCCTCACCGCAGACGCGGAGCCACATAAGCAGCCATTTCTTCGCATAAGCGGAATTGCCCCATCCCAGGAGAACCGCAGAAGCGGTCTCCTTCCCGCGTAAGCGGAACCGCAGATGCGATTTTTAGCACGCAAAAGCGGCCCCTGCCCCCTTAAGTTGAACCGCAAAAGCAGTTATTCTCACCGCAAAAGCGGTCCCTAGGCCGCAAAAGCGGAAATCACTGGTCTAAAAAAGGGAAAATTCGAGGGTTTATTTCAAAGTTAGAAAAATCAATTGAGGGCTCGGGAGAAGGCAATTTTGAGTGGATTTTGAAGAGAAGATCATTGGGTAACGTTGCTTTGATCCCTTCTAGCTATAGTCCATCATTTCCTAGCTAAATTAACCATTAGAATTCAAATTCAAGGTCTAAAATTGAGAAAAATGAGTGAAAACTTCTTAGGCTTAATTTTGTGATTTTGAGTGGGCATTTGACCTCCGATTTGGGAGATTTCTATATGGTTAGACTCGTGAGAGTATGGGGGTTCTGAAAATGTGAAAATTATTTGATTCCGAGATGTTGGCTGGAGGGGCATTTTGGTCATTTTACCTATTTTCGCGCCCTAGCTTTAATTTCAGTAGTGGAATCAGTTGTTTACAATATTATTTACGATTTGTAATTGAATTGAATAGATTTGGGCCATTTGGAGTTGGATACTCATGGAAAGGGCATCGTTCCCTAGTTGATTTCGCACTGGTTCGAGGTAAGTGGCTTGCCTAACCTTGTGTGGGGGACTTCGGCCCTTAGGATGTGATAATTGGTAATTGAATGCCGTGTACGTGAGGTGACGAACACGTACTTGAGCTAATTGTTGAAACCCGGATTTTTTACTTAAGTACTTAATTGGGATTTTCTTTCATATTTGCTTTACCTTACTTGCTATTATAGCATGTGCTAGCGTAGAAGAGAATGTTTATTTGATCCAAGTTGCCTATTTGTCTAAATTGTCTTACTTGTGATTACGTGGAGCATGTAGGCCAGTATTATTTATTGCCTTGTATTGTTGCACTTCAATTTCTGAATATTTCTCTGATGTTGGTTGCGCATTTATTTTGGGACTACGGGACGGTATCCCGGAAGATCCCCCCGCACTTTTATTTTGGGACTACGGGACGGTATTCCGGGAGATCCCCCTGCACATTGATTATTGGACTACAGGACGGTATCCCGAGAGATCCTTGATATTGATATGAGAAATGGACTACAGGACGGTATCCCGGGAGATCCATTGGACAGTTGAGAAAAGGGCTACAGGATGGTATCCTGGGAGACCCTCGTCGGTATTCTTGTAATTTAGCTGTATTTACTCTGTGTTCCTATTTTGTCTCGCAGTATTATATTTCATTGAACTGTCATACCACACTGCTGTGTTCATTAGTTTTCATCAGACTTCAACACTGTTAATATTTTGCTATCTTATTGTTTCTGCCTCAGTAGGGCCCTGACCTTTCCTCGTCACTACCCAACCGAGGTTAGGCTTGGCACTTACTGAGTAACCCTGTGGTGTACTCATGCCTCTTCTGCGCATGTTTTTCATGTGCAGATCCAGGTACCTCTACACATGCGCATTATCAGTAGTTGCAGGGAGCATTTCGGAGACTTGAGGTATATCTGCCGCGTCCGCAGATCAGAGAGTCTCCCTCTCACTCTACCCTTTAGTTAGCTAGATGCTATTCTGTTCTTCCTTGTTATAGACTTTCCGGGTGATTAAAGCAGTGTTATGTATTATTCTTAGCCTGTGTTGCCCGTGGGTTTCTGGGTCTTGGGGATAGTTTCATAACTTTTAAAGTGTTAAAGTGTATGTGCCAGGTGGCAACCGTATACATTATTCCTGTTATTTAGTTTTGATTATAAATTCTGCAAATATTATTACTTCCGCAATGTGTTAGGCTTACCTGGTCGCGAAGAGTAGGTGCCGTCATGACGTGTTCACAATTGGTGAACTAGGGTCGTGACATTGAACATAAACACAACAGTAGGAGAGTTGAGAAGTCATGTCACTTGGACTAACAGGGTAAGCATACAAGACATATACAAGGTAAGCATGCTGGGTTTTCTAGAAACAATTCCACAGTAAGGCATGATCCAGAATTAGCCTAAATTCAAACATGCTGAGTATAACACAAAGACTTCAAAGTCCAAAGAACTCATGGCAGGAAAGCATATCAACTTAAGGTTAATAGAGCATTCACACTCTAGGGTTCATGTCAGTTGACTATGCATAATAGAAGGAACTATATATATTGAAATTTACTAGAAGCTTTAGGCAATGCTAAAGAGGGAAGGATTGACAGGTCAAGGGACCCAATCAATAGGGTTACAAATTACAGATAAATGCTTGAATATGTATCAAAACAATGCTATAACATGGGAGAGTCAAGAATTACTTTGCAGAAAATAATAGATTAGTAAGAGGAGATTCAATAAAGTAGATTTTGAGCAAACAATTCCTACAAAGATCCCAAAAATCCAAGGCATTAATGTAAACTCATAATATGCAAAGGACATAATGTTAAGGCTAATATGAGCATCACTATTCAGGTAAACTTAAGAGGGCAGACACTACATGAATCAAATATGTAGGGTGAAGGTCTACTTCACATGTTCAAACCTATCAGATTTGATAATAGAGAACATGAAACCGCAAAACACCATGGAAACAATGGAATTACAAAAAGCATATAATAGTACAATGCTAGGAATTCACAAATAACAAATAAGCTTTAAGGCATGCTTGTTTGATAGTTCAAATAGTGTTGACATACATAATACACATACATGAACAAGTAGTGGAATAATTTTTTAAGCTGTAAAGGTCAAGAATTCTAACCAGTTGCAAAGATAATTGAGCAGAAGAGTGAGTAACTCAAAATCCCAGTCGTGACAACAAAGTAAAGACAACAATGAGAACCTTAGGTCCTAGTGCGTCAGAGTTCACAAGAGCTTCAGTGAACCCCGAGCAGCGCTCGCGCTAGGGAGGGAAAATAGAGAATATTCCGGTAGTCTTGGCTTTCAGCCGGCCACAATTGAAAGAAAGCAAAAATAATATGTAAGGTGAAGTGGGAAAATAGTAAAAATAGTAATAGCGGTTAAGCGATTTGAGCTCCCTCAAAGGGGATTAGGGGAGGGGTTTATATAGAAGGAGAAATTGAAAGAATAAACATGAAAAATCATCAGTCAAACACAAGAAAGAAGAGAATATCACATGCAATCAAAATCAGTAAGGAAAAAGAAAATCTCAAACCCTATTTGGGTCCAATAGCCCTGAATCGAACCAATAATGAAAGAATCGTTCATTGTAGTGTGTATATAGACGAAAAATCATCCAAATCTCCACCAAATCAGAGTAAATAAGTCCTACTCTTGAAAGGTATTTCTTGCCAAAAATAGGACAAGAACTAAGTAATGCCATAGACACGCGCATAATATTAGAATATCACAAAATAGATAAGTAGATCATGGATTGATTTCATGTTCGGGTTGGAATCGGAGAAGATTAAGGGTATGGAGGCTAGGGTTTCTCAAAGGCGAATGGAGAGATGAGAGAGTACAGTGGCGGCTAGGTAGGAAAATGGGTCTCTAGGGTTTGGGTTACGGGATATAAACGGAAGTGGGGTTTTATTATGGGTCGTTGATCATATGATCAACGGCCAAGATCAAAGGGAATTGGGGCAGGTTAGGAGAACGGGTCCTGATGGGGTTATATGATTAAAGGGGATTGGACTTGGGCTGGGGAGTATTGGGCTAAGGTTGGGGTGTTTGGGCCATTAATTTTTGTGCTAAATTATCCTTGAATTGGGCTATAAATTTAATACACGAAAATGGTTAATAAAACAATTTATAAAAAAATATTTAATGGATAATAAAATATCGCTTGTGCAACAAAGTGATTGAAAATATTAACTTAATATTACAAAAATATAAAAAGTGATATTTGGAAAAAAAAAATATGAAAAATATAATTATGCATAGCACATAGTGTGACGACCCGGCCGGTGGTCTTAAGAATTAACGCCACGATCTCCTATTAACTGTTTCCCCTAAGTTCTTTCCCACTATTTTGGTTGTCGGGGCATTCGGTGTTGGGTTTTCGGAGAGTTTTGGAACACTTAGTCCCTAAATGAGAGCTTAAGTGTTAGAAAGTGGTCTGCAGTCGGAACAGTGTGAAGACAATCTTAAAATAGAAATCTGATGGTTCTGTTAGCTTCGTTAGGTGATTTCGGGGTTGGGAGCGTGTTCGGAATGTGTTTTGGAGGTCCGTAGCTAATTTAGGCTTGTAATGCCAAAGTTTGAATTTTTGAAGTTTCTGATCCGATAGTCAGATTTTGATCCGAGGGTCGGAATGGAATTCCGGAAGTTGAAGTAGCTCCGTCATGTCATTTGGGATGTGTGTGTAAAATTTCCGGTCATTCAGACGTGATTTGGTTAGGCTTTTTATTGAAAGCGTATTTTGAAGATTTGGAAGTTCATAAGCTTGATTTTTGGTTTGATTTGTCATTTTGATGTTGCTTTAAGTGATTTGAAACTTCGAGCGAGTCTGTATTAGGTTATATGACTTATGTGTGTGATTAGACAGGGTCTCGGGAGCCTCAGGTGTGTTTCGGATGGGCTACGGGTTATTTTCTTCCATTTTAAACTGTTGAAACTGCTGCTTCTAATATCCTTCTACGCGATCGTGATGGTTCTCCCGCGATCGTGATGCTTTGTTGAAGACTACCTCAAAAACCTTCATCGCGTTCGCATTAAGCCTTTCGCGATCGGCTCTTGGTAACTTTTGAAGGGATTTATAGCTGGGCGACTTGGGTAAGTGCTTCTCACTCGATTTAGACCAATTTCCATGAATCTCCTCTTAATTTCATCCTTTAATTTTAGATTTTGAATGAAAAATGGGTAAATACTGCATAGACTAAATTATTGAGTTTTGAAGGGGTGTTTGACCTCCGATTTGAGAGAATTTTATATGATTAGACTCGTGAGAGTACGAGGGTTCTGAAAGTATTAAATTCATCCGATTCCGAGACGTTGGCTTGAGGAGCATTTTGGTTATTTTGCCTAATCTCGCGCTTTAGCTTTGAATTAAATAGTAGAATCTGTTGCTTGAGATGTTATTTACAATGTGTGATTTAATTGAATAGATTTGGGCCATTTGGAGTCGAGTACTCGTGGCAAGAACGTGGTTGCTAGTTGATTTTAGCCGGCTCGAGGTAAGTATCTTGCCTAACCTTGTGTGGGGGACTTCCCCTTAGGACTTGAGTCTTCTTTGTTGATTGTATTCCTTGTACGCAAGGTGACGAGTGCATGCCCAGATTTATTTATGGAAAATTGCCCCTTTTAGGCTCTTAGATCCTTGTAATAATATGAAGTTGTTCTTGATACGATTGAGTTCCCTGTTATTAGTTTCACCTTTACATGACTTACTTGGAATTTATCTGCCCTTTTTGGTTATTCTTGTTGCCTAATTGACTTTTACTTGTTTAACTATAGACATTTACCCTTCTATAGTCACATTATCATTCCTAACTGCTTGTCTTTATCTGGAAAGCATTATTTCTATCTCTCGTGTAATTAATTGGTCTTAATTGGAAAGAAGTTAGATATCCTATGTTTAGTTGATATTTCCTTAATTGTAATTATTTGATTCATGTTAACTTCCTTGTTGTTGAACTGAGTATTATGAAATCGTTGATTCGTATTATTTTTCCCTTGTTGAGTTGTTCTTATTGCGCTTAGTATTTCTCTGTTACGATTATTCCTTATGAGTTAGTTGTACTGTCTGTTGGTGAACTGTAATACCTGAGTTGACTCTCTTGCTTTGTTCCTGTATTTGCTGTCATTTGTTGTGTGGTACTTGAGACTGTGATGCATGAGGTTTCTGTCGTGTTGTTGTTGATACTGTGATGCATAAGGTTTATGTCGTGCGGCTATTGTTATCGTGATACACGAGGTCTCTGTCATGCGGCTATTGTTATCGTGATACACGAGGTCTCTGTTGTGCGGTTGTTGTTGAAGGGTTGCCCGATGTCTTTGCCGTGTTATTGTTGCTATTGATATTTTGCACATGCGGCGTAATAAGGCGGGATATATTATATGCTTATATGTGGGTTGCGCATGTGGCGGAATAAGGTGGTAACATTGTGATGCACGTGTGGCAAAATAAGGCGGTGCTTATCATTTTATTAATTACACACGTGGCAAAATAAGGTGGTCTATGTCAGGGGTTGATTGTAGAGAATTGTGACGGCCTGTGGAGGCATTCCTATTTGTTTAATAATGTGATTGTGGGTTTCTTACCTGTATGAGCTTTACCGCTTAGTAGTTGTGAGAAAACATCGTACGTGCAGTCCGTTCTCTTTTTTCATGTTTGCTATTTGGTAAATATTCTTGTTAAAATCACTAGCACAAGCATACACGTAGTTGGACATCCCCGTTAAAAGTGAATTCCTTCCGATCATACTAAGGGTGGAGATACACCTTCGTTTATCCATTATATATGTGAGAGTGGCCCTAATTAGCCAATTAGTTGTCAGTACGAACGTGAGATTGATAGGGCACAGGGTGCCAAGTGATAGATTTCAGATGCTGGGTTTTTCATGAGTTGTGGTTTGTCTGAGATTTTGATAAAATTGTGGAAGGAGTTGAATAAGACCTTATGTGGTCATTATTGTAGGATATGAGTTATTGACTTGTTTTCCCCCTGTTGTGTTGTGACCTTAGGATTTGGATTATGATCATGCCATTATTTTGTATCATCATTTATTATAGTCTTGTTGTCACTTGTTGCCCTTTTTCCCTTATCGTGAATTGTAGCACTTGTAGTCATTCATGCACTCGTTACATGTTATCTATATCATTTCCATTATTCCTATGATTATATTGTTTATTTGACCAGTAGGTGCCTTGACTGTCCCTCGTCGCTACTCCACCGAGGTTAGTCTTGATACTTACTGGGCACCGCCGAGGTGTGCTCATGCTACTCTTCTACACATTTTTGTTGTGCAGATACAGGTACTCCCACTCAGTTCTATCAGCCTTGGAAGGAGGCGTATCAGTAGAGACTTCGAAGTATATCTGCTATGTCCGTAGATCGAGGAGTCCCTTTCCAGCTTTCTGTAATAAGTATAGCTCTTTCAGTATTTCTCCCTTGTATAGATATTCTTGAGTCAGAGCCTCTTATGTATCCCTTAGCTTGTGATTTGTGAGATTCCGGGTTTTGGGAAATTTTTCTAGCTTTGAGAGTTGTTATTGTATGTGCCGAGCGGCACCTTAAATACAGGTTTAATTTACTAAATCAGATTAAATTATTCTTCCGCAATTTATGGCTTATCTTCTGCATTGTTAGGCTTACCTAGTCGTAGGAACTAGGTTCCGTCACGACATGTTCACGGAGGGCAAACTGGGGTCGTGACAAGTTGTTATCAGAGCTCTAGGTTCATAGGAGTCACAGATCACAAGCCGGTTTATTAGAGTCTCGTGGATCGGTACGGAGACGTCTGTACTTATTTTCGAGAGGCTATGTAACCGTTAGGAAAATTACACTTCATTTGATTTCCCTGTCGTGCGAGATTTTCGATATCCACAATATTAAACCTCTGTCTTCTACTCTTTCACAGATGGTGAGGACACGTACTACCCGAGATGATCAGGTACCCGCACCCCCTACTGCAGCCGTCGGAGGTTGGGGCCGGGGTAGAGTTCGAGGGTGCGCACGTGGTGCAGCGAGAGCACTTGCGCGAGCTGCCGCTGAGGTACCACCAGCAGATCCAGCCAGAGTCCAGGCACCTGACACGCCTACTGCTACTACTACTCCAGCCCTTCAGGAGACCTTGGCACAATTCATGAGTATGTACACCACTTTAGCTCAGGCAGGATTGTTTCCCATTGCTGTAGCCACATCCCAGGCCGGGGTAGGAGCATAGACTCCCACCGCCCGCACTTCTAAGCAGCGAGCGCATGTTGAGAAGGTCCCAAAAATTATTCCTGTGCCGCCTGCTGCACCAGTTCAGCCCGAGGGCATGGCAGCGACTTTCGAGCAGGAGCAGGTGAGACTAGAGAGGTTCAAGAAGTATGATCCTCCGGTGTTTAGTGGATTAACAGCAGATAATGCCTTGGGGTTTCTTGATGAGTGTTACTGTATTCTCTGTACTATGGATATCTATGGATCGAGCGGGGTTTCTTTAACTAGTTTTCAACTTCGAGGAGCCGCCTATGATTGGTGGTGCACCTATGAGTTAGACAACCCAGACGAGGCAGCTTCACTGACTTGGACCCAGTTTTCTTATATGTTTCTAAGAGAGTTTGTTCCTCAGAGCCTCAGGGATGCATGGCACACGGAGTTTGAGCATTTGCGCCAGGGTGCTATGACCATCTCGGAGTATGCTGTTTGTTACACCAGCTTGGATAGACATGCCTCAACCTTGGTTTCTACTGTTCGCGAGAAGGTTCGCCGGTTCATTGAGGGGCTTATTCCTAGCATCAGGTCCAGCATGGCCCGTGAGTTGGAGATGGATATTACGTATTAGAAGGTGGTGAACATTGCTAGGAGGATAGAGGGTATGCATGCTAGAGAGAGAGGACAGGCAGGGTCATGAGATAGAGAACAGACGAGATCAGGAGAGAGAGCTTGAGGAGGCGAGTAGGCCACGTAGACCGGTAAGATATACTGGTCCTTATTTTGGAGGCAGGGTGCGCCATGGTAGAGGTTTTGTGGGTCAGCCAGTTCAGTTCGCGCTTCAGGATTTACATGGTGACTCAGGTGTTCATGGGTCTTAGAGTACCCGTATCGCATAGTTCCCACTGCCTCATCAGCATAGAGGGTGCTTTGAGTGTGGAGATTCTAGCCACATGGTGAGAGATTATCCCAGACTTCGGACCGATGTGTCACAGCAAGGTTTTCAGGCAGGTAGAGGATGTCCAAAAGGGGGAGGCCCAGCTCGTTGATGTGTTTCATATAGTAGACTTGAGGTCGGTGCGCTAGCTAAAGTCATCCAGGTACGAATTCAGTTAGTTATAGAGAGGCACTATCTGTAGTTCATCACAATTTTGCTTATCGGGGTGAGTTTCCTTGTTTGTTGTTCCATTTATGGGAGCGCTTCATGAGTTGCACTCTGTTTATGTGATTATTCTGTTGAGAGGTTCTATGAGTGATAGCCGTGTCTATCATCTGTTTCTAGTTGTTACGGAGAGTAATGAAGCTAGTCGTAAATTCTTGTTGTCCGTTTCGATAAGTTTGATGTGATTTCTGAGTATTCTTGGTTACAAGTTGTGATTTCTATGCTCCACTGGTGTGGGAGCCAGTCTGTGTTGTGAGTTGTAGATGGAATTGATCTAGTGTGAGTCTTTAGATGGGTTTATGTGTGTTCCCTACTTGTGATTCAGTGTTGAGGCCGGGACCCTCGTGATTTCAGGTGATTTCATATGTTGAGATCGGGCTGTGTACCGCGGTGAGAGTTATATCAGTATAAGGTCCTTGTGAGTCTTTTATATGCTTTCATTCTTTCTTGATAGATGTTTTTGTTGTCGGATTGTGTTTCGGAAGATTTTGTGCTAGTTTGATTTGTTTGTTAGTTTCCTTATGTGTTTCCTCTCTCATATTCAGTCATTTCCGTTTTATGCTTCTTGAGTTTTAGGTTGTGGGGTGTGTACCTATTGGTGTTGGCTGAGATTTGGTTATTTGAGTGTTTTGTTATGAGGTTTTCGTGATAGCCTTATGTGTTTCCTCTCTCATATTCTAGTTGTTTTGTTATTGTATCATCGCCAGTGTTGTGGAGGTCTGAAAAGAGTTTCTATTGGATATAAGGCTTATGGCCGGTACGGATTTGATCTCAGGCAAGTATTGCTATCAGAAATGTTATTATGGGCCTATGTGTGATGTGTCATGCTGTGTGATTGTACCGTGTGTGTGTTGGCGTGTATTGAAATAGCTGGTTGAGACTGATACCGGATATGGATTTAGGATCGGCTCTTTTGGAAACGGGTGGAAGGTGAGAACTCTGGCTTGAAGGCCTATTGGTATTGCTAGAAAGGTTAAATTTCAGTTGAGATGGTGTCGTCAGGATTAAGTTGATTGGGGTGACGTGGGATCACCCGCGGGTGTATGTTGGAAGTGCGCACTTAGTGACTTGAGGACTTCATGTATGTCTCTATGCTCATTCGAGGACGAACGAATGTTTAAGTGTAGGAGGATGTGACGACCCGGCCAGTCGTCTTAAGAATTAACTCCCCGATCTCCTATTAATTGTTTCCCTAAGTGCTTTCCTGCTATTTTGGTTGCTAGGGCGTTTGGTGTTGGGTTTTCGGAGAGTTTTGGGACACTTAGTCCCTAAATGAGAGCTTAAGTGTTGGAAAGTGGTCCGTAGTCAAAACAGTGTGAAGACGACCTCGGAATGGAAATCTGATGGTTCTGTTAGCTTCGATAGGTGATTTCGAGGTTGGGAGCGTGTTCGGAATGTGTTTTGGAGGTCCAAGCTAATTTAGGCGTGAGATGCCGAAGTTTGAATTTTTTAAGGTTCCGGTCCGATAGTGAGATTTTGGTCCGAGGGTCAGAATGGAATTCCGGAAGTTGCAAGAGCGCCGTCATGTAATTTGGGATGTGTGTGTTAAATTTCAGGTCATTCGGATGTGAGTTGGTTAGGTTTTTTATCGAAAGCGTATTTTGAAGATTTGGAAGCTCCTAAGCTTGATTTTTGGTTTGACTCATCGTTTTGATGTTGCTTTAAGGGATTTGAAACTTCGAGCGAGTTTGTATTAGGTTATATGACTTGTGTGTGTGATTAGACGGGGTCCCGGGAGCCTCGGGTTATTTTCTTCCTTTTTTGAACTGCTGAAACTGTTGCTTCTGATATCCTTCTACGCGATCGCGATGGTTCTCCCGCGATCGTGATGATTTGTTGAAGACCACCTCAAAAACCTTCATCGAATTCGCATTAAGCCTTCCGCGATCGCGAAAATCAATTTCTCTCTTCTTCGCGATTGCATCTGCTGCCACGCGTTCGCATAATGCAAATTAGGACCTGGGGCAGATGACCACCTTTCCCCTCCGCGTTCGCATGAGACTCTATGTGATCGCATAAGCCACATCTCGTTACCCTTCGCGTTCGCATTTGCGTTCGCGTTCGCGTTCGCATCCCTCTTCATGCGAACGCAATCTACAATTCTGGGCCTGCTTGAGTTTCCTCTATGCGATCGTAACCACTGTTCCGCGATCGCAATGAATAAAATCTAGGCAGACATATTTAAATCCCTAATTCGAGGGTTTCACCATTTTTATCCCATTTTGACTTCTAGAGCTCGGCTCTTGGCAATTTTTGAAGGGATTTTCACCTGGGCGACTTGGGTAAGTGCTTCTCACTCGATTTAGACCAATTTCCATGAATCTCCTCTTCATTTCATCTTTTAATTTCAGATTTCGAATTAAAAATGGATAAAAACTTCATAGACCAAATTATTGAGTTTTGAGGGGGTGTTTGACCTCTGATTTGAGAGAATTTTATATAATTAGACTCGTGAGAGTACAAGGTTTCTGAAAATGTTAAATTCATCTGATTCCGAGATGTTGGCTTGAGGGGCATTTTGGTCATTTTGCCTAATCTCGCGCTCTAGCTTTGAATTAAATAGTAGAATCCGTTGCTTGAGATGTTATTTACATTGTGTGATGTAATTGAATAGATTTGGGCCATTTAGAGTTAAGTACTCGTGGCAAGAACGTGCTTGCTAGTTGATTTTAGCCGACTCGAGGTAAGTACCTTGCCTAACCTTGTGTGGGGGACTTCCCCTTAGGACTTGAGTCTTCTTTGTTGATTGTATTACTTGTACGCGAGGTGACGAGTGCGTGCTCGGATTTATTTGTGGAAAGTTGTCCCTTTTAGGCTCTTACATCCTTGTAGTCACTGAATATGAAGTTGTTCCTGATACGATTGAGTTCCCTGTTATTAGTTTCACCTTTACATGACTTACTTGGAATTTATCTACCCTTTTTGGTTATTCTTGTTGCCTAATTGACTTTTACTTGCTTAACTATAGCCATTTACCCTTCTATAGTCACATTATCATTCCTAACTGCTTTTCTTTATCTGGAAAGCATTATTTCTATCTCTCGTGTAACTAATTGGTCTTAACTGGAAAGAAGTTAGATATCCTATGTTTAGTTGATATTTCCTTAATTGTAATTATTTGATTCATGTTAACTTCCTTGTTGTTGAACTGAGTATTATGGAATCGTTTTTTCGTATTATTTCTCCCTTGTTGAGTTGTTCTTATTGCGCTTAGTATTTCTCTATTACGGTTATTCCTTATGAGTTATTTGTATCGTCTGTTGGTGAACTGTAATACCTGAGTTTACTCTCTTGCTTTGTTCCTGTATTTGTTATTATTTGTTGTGTGGTACTTGAGACTGTGATGCATGAGGTTTCTACCGTGTTGTTGTTGATACTGTGATGCATGAGGTTTCTGACGTGCTATTGTTGGTACTGTGATGCATGAGATTTCTGCCATGCTGTTGTTGATACTATAATGCACGAGGTTTCTATTGTGCGGCTGTTGGTACCGTGATGCACGAGGTCTCTGTCGTGCGGTTGTTATTTAAGGGTTGCACGCGGTCTTTGCCGTGCTATTATTGCTATTGATTTTTGCACATGCGGCGTAATAAGGCGGGATACGTTATAAGCTTATATGTGGGGCGCATGTGGCGGAATAAGGGGGGAACATTGTGATGCACGTGTGGTGAAATAAACCGGTGCTTATCATATTATTAATTGCACACGTGGCAAAATAAGGTGGGCTATGTTAGGGGTTGATTGTAGAGAATTGTGATGGCCTGTGGAGGCATTCCTATTTGTTTAATAATGTGATTGTGGGTTTCTTACCTGTATGAGCTTTACCGCTTGGTAGTTGTGAGAAAACATCGTACGTGCGGTCCGTTCTCCTTTTTCATGTTTTCTAGTTGGTAAATATTCTTGTTAAAAGCACTTGCACAAGCATACACGTAGTTGGACATCCCCATTAGAAGAGAATTCCTTCCGATCCTACTAAGGGTCGAGATACACCTTCGTTTATCCATTATATATGTGAGAGTGGCCCTAATTAGCCAGTTAGTTGTCAGTATGAACGTTAGATTGATGGGGCACAGGGTGCCAACTGATAGATTTCAGATGCTGGGTTTTTCGTCAGTTGTGGTTTGTCCGAGATTTTGATAAAATTGTGGAAGGAGTTGAATAAGACCTTATGGGATCATCATTGTAGGATATGAGTTGTTGACTTGTTTTCCCCTTGCTGTGTTGTGACCTTAGGATTTAGATTATGATCCTGCCGTCATTTCGTATCATCATTTATTATAGTCTTGTTGTTACTTGTTGCCCTTTTTCCCTTATCGTGAATTGTAGCACTTGTAGTCATTCATGCAGTCTTTACATGTTATATATATCATTTCCATTATTCCTATGATTATATTGTTTATTCGACTGGAGGTGCCTTGATTGTCCCTCGTCACTACTCCATCGAGGTTAGTCTTGATACTCACCGTTGTGGTATGCTCATGCTACTCTTCTGCACATTTTTGTTGTGCAGATACAGGTACTCCCACTCAGTTCTGTCAGCGTTGGAAGGAGGAGTATCGGTAGAGACTTCGAAGTATATCTGCTACGTCCGCAGACCGGGGAGTCCCTTTTCCAGCTTTCTGTAATAAGTATAGCTCTTTCAGTATTTCTCTCTTGTATAGATATTCTTGAGTCAGAGCCTCTTATGTATCCCTTAGCTTGTGATTTGTGAGATTTCGGGTTTTGGGAACTTTTGCTAGCTTCGAGAGTTGTTATTGTATGTGTCGAGCGGCACCTTAAATACAGATTTAATTTACTAAATCAGATTTAATTATTCTTCCGCAATTTATGGCTTATCTTCCGCATTGTTAGGCTTACCTAGTCGTAGGAACTAGGTGTCGTCACGACATGTTCACGGAGGGCGAACTGGGTTCGTGATACATAGGCTATTATCGCAAGATTGTGTAAATAGCCTAGAAATACTAATATAATTATGTAAAAATGAGGTAAAATATTATAAAACCTATATTTGGATACAAATAATAAATTTAGATTATTAAATCATTTAAAAATAATTTAAATGATAACTAATAGACAATCAAGTAATAAAAAATGCAAGAAAATTCATTTTGAAACTCTAGAAATTGCGGGAAATTTTGAAAATACGTGTATAAATCTTGTAAATCAAATAATGATGCAAAGAATGACATTTCGCATATATATATATATATATACTATTTAAAAGAATGTGAGGACAAAATTGGGTATCAACAATGTTTCCATTCTCCGGAAGTATTATGGGGATTCGTCATATGTTGTGGACTTCAACACGGTGCAGTTGGATGAGGATCTGTCTTATGATGTGGAGTCGGTGGCCATTATCGGCAGGTTCAAGCGTTGAGGTAGAAGAATATAGCATTGATGAAGGTTCAATGGAGAGGTCAGATGATCGAAAAGGCTGCCTGAGAGATCGAGTAGGAGAGATGTAGCAGATATCCTCACCTTTTTTAGACTCCAAGTATGATTATAAACTCGTTCGAAGACGAACGTTCATTTAAGAGGGAAAGAATGTAACGACTCAGCCTGTCATTTTGAGTATTTTAGCCTCGTTTACCCTATTTGATGCTTTACATATGTGTATTTGTGGTTACATGACTTTTTGGGGTGGTTGGTTTAATTTCGGAGAAGTATTGGAGTGAATTGAGACACTAAGTTTCAAGGTTAGAAGCTTAAGTTGTAAGAGTTAATCGGAATTTGAATTTTGTGTAGACAACTCCAGAATGGTGTTTTGATTATTCCAATAGCTTCGTATGGTGATTTTGGACTTAGGCATATGTCCAAATTTGGATTTGGAGGTTCCTAGGTCATTTTGGCTTGAATTGGTGAATGTTGAAAAGTTGAAGGTTTGGAAGGTTGATAAGTTTAACCGGGAGTTGACTTTATTGGTATTGGATTGGGATTTAGTTTCAGAAGTTGGAATAGGTCTATTGTGCCAACTTGTAAGCAAAAGTTGAGGTCATTACGATTTGATCTGATATGGTTCGGCATGAGTTTTAGAAGTTTGAAGTTCACTAGTTTCCTTAGGCTTGAATTGAGGTATGATTCATAGTTTTGATGTTGTTTTGGGTGATTTGGGGTCTCGAGTAGGTTTGTGTTATGTTTTAGGATTGGTTGGTGTGTTTGGACGGGGTACCGGGGGCCTTGGGTCTACTTCGGATGAGTTGCGGATCATTTTTGGCTATGTTAGCATTGTTGAGTTTTCTGAGTTCAGGTGTGTTCGCATCTGCGGACGATTGGCTGCAAATGCGGCCATGGTTGCATAGGTGCGAGTTTTGGCCCTGATAGAGGAAGTTCGCAAATGCGGCAGCCAGTACGCAGAAGCGAAGCCGCAGGTGCAGCCAGGCATCCGCAGAAGCGAAATCGTAGGTGCGAAGGATGATCTGAAGAAGCGAATGATGGGGAGATTAGTGGCTTCCGTATCTGAGATCGAATTTTCATATATATTGTGTCGCATGAGCGACTATGTGGACCGCATATACGATTGTGCTAGGTAGAATATTTAATATCAAGGGTTTAGTCATTTCTCATTTTTGGAGTTGGGAGCTCGGTTGGAGGCAATTTTGGAAGGCTTTTCATCACAATTGAAAGGTTAAGTGATCTTTACTCAATTTTGGAGCTAGTTATTTATTACCCATATATTGTTACACCTAGTTGTATGAATTAAAGATGAGATTTTTTTTTGGGGGGGAGGGGTTTGGACTATGATTTTGTAGAGTGAGATTTGATGATTTGAGAGTCAATTTAAGGTTGGAATTGGATAAAACATATATTTGGACTTGTATCAAAACGAGTGTTTGGAATTTGTGAATTTTGTCGGGTTCGAGGGTGCGGGCCCGGGGTTGACTTTTCATAATTGATTCAAGATCTAACTTTATCATTTGAAATCATTTTCTATGGCTTTTGTTGATGATATTATATTAATTTTGCTAGTTTCGAGCCGCCCGGAGATTGATTCGATCAGGAAGGGCCTATTAGAGGATTGATTTGGCTTGCTTGAAGTAAGTATCTTACTTAAAATTGGTTGAGGAACTAGTTTCCTGAGTTATTTGTGATAGTTGCGTGCTATGGGTGGCGCACATGTGTGGGGTTGAGCCCATGTGCATGCACCAGGGTATTTATTCTTGCTCGGGGTAGTTCTTAGGCTATGATATGCCTTGCGTTGATTGCTAAGTTTCATGTTGTGATGTTTCTCCTATTTGTACCCCTTTGTGAGCTATTTGTACCATGTTTGAGGTTACATAGAGTTTAATCTCCTGATTAAACCTGATAAATTGTTAATTTCGTGATGTATTTTCCTGATTGAGCTATGATAGCACAATTTGTACATACATACACCTTAGCATGTCATTTGTACCAGTCCAGTATTATGAACTTTGATGTTGATTGATAATGCACATGTATTATTTTATATATATTTTCTATGTGATATGGATTTGGACTGGTAGCCTGTGACTATGCCGGGCGGATTAAGACATTGAGCTCGTGACCACGCGGGGCAGATTATGATATTGAGTGTGTGACCATGCTGGGTGATTGTGATATTGGCACGTGAGTTGTCCTTGCAGCACGTGAGTTGTCTGCGCGGATCCGAGATAATGATATTATTTGCACGTGAGTTGTCCTTGCAGCGTGTGGATATGGATCCATCCCCTAGTGTCATCCTCTCATAATCCTTCTTAATGGTATATATGTGGTTTGAGAAAAACTTATCAGTCGTTTGCTACGGTTATAGAAATACGGAGGAAAAGTTAGCCAATGTTTGATTTGGTTATTGTATTTCATCTTTACTTGCAATTTTTTTGGTTGTTTACCTGACTTATTTGCATATCTCCCTTATATGTTGGATTGTTAACTAACCAGAGATTTGTTAAGAAATTATACATACCAAGATGGTTCTTTCTGAGATTTATGACTTGATCGTATTATTGTTCTATAGTTGTTGAATCCATGAATTGTACAGGTGATTAGAATGTATCATTTATAATTATTGCTTCTATTACCTAGCCCAGATTAGTTATGATACTTGTTGAGTATATGGGATCGGTTGTACTCATACTACACTCTGTACTTAATTATGCAGATCCAGGTGTTCGACTGAGCCAGCAGTAGCAAGGGGTTGTTTCTCAGTATCTTGGAGAGATGAGGTAGAACTGCATCTCGACCGCAGTCTTGGCGTCTCTTTTCCTTTATGTATTGGTGTTTTTCATTCAAACAGTATTGTTATTAGGCATTTCAGACTTGTACTTTCATTTTAGATCTCGACCTAGTCTTGGTGTCTCTTTTCCTTTATGTATTGGTGTTTTTCATTCAAACAATATTGTTATTAGGCATTTAAGACTTGTATTTTCATTTTAGAGCTCATGACTCTGTATTTACTTGTTCTGGGAAATTTGTTATGTATCGACATTGTTTTTTATGTTAGTTGGCCTTAGACTTTTATGTTTTTTGTTAATTCAGCATTTACGTTTTGTTTTTGTTATGTGTGGCTTGCCTAGCAAGTGAGTTAGGCGTCGTCATGACCGGATGATGATTTTAGATCGTGACAATAATACTTGTATCGGTTATATACCATATTGAGTACTATTATTACACATTGCAAACCATGACATTATCAATACCATATTTTTAATATATAGATAAGCATACATACAAACATAACTGCACTTTTATCACATAAAGTCTCCTCTTTATGATCAACCACTATATTGAAAATTTCTTTTTACTTTAAAATTCTAGAATTTTTGTTTTCTTAAATATTAATGTCATAACCAAAATCCTAACTAATGGATCGTAATGACGTTTAACACCGATTGCTAGTCAAGTCAACACTTAATAATAATGATGATAGAAGCAAAACCTAACAGTTAACAACATAATATCATAAAAAAAGAATGAAATCTTCTAAAATTACGTAATAAGTCTAAAACCATCAACAACTGACATAAATAACTTTCCAAGACTTGTATCAGAGTACATGAGCTTTAAAGAGTACTAAATATAAAATTTAAAACGAAATACAATATTGTCTGGTGCAAGTAAACAATAGCAATGATATAGGTGACTTCGGAGTCTGCGAACGACTATGCAGAACTACCTCGAGTCTCCTAGATGTCCAAGCTAATCACCTATCGGAGCTCCACTAGGACCAATGCCTGAATCTGCACAATAAGTGTACAAGTATAGTGTGAGTACAACTGACCAATATACTCAGTAAGTATCGAGTCTAACACCAATGAGGTAGTGATGAGGCTAAGTCAGACACCTACTATATAAACCAAGAGAAAAAAACAATAGAACTAACAAGAGGAATTAACAAGAATACGTACGAGAAATGGTGAAAGAATCAACTAAGAGAAGTATGACCATATTTTCTCAAATAACAAAACCAAGCAATTTCCAACAACTCAAATACAAGAGAATGAAACGTTAACCATAACACGACACAGCCAAGTCCAGAAATCTGCATAAAAAGCAAGGGGTAAAAGATATCATACCAAATAGCACGGTAACACCCTTTGTGCATTTATGTTTTATCGTTACCGATACGGTAACACACTTCGTGCACATATATACATATCACTCTTCCTCACCAAGCACAAAAACACCATTCGTGCAATAATAATGATTTCAAGAAGCACATAAATCACTCTTCCTCACAAGCACAGAATCTCCCTTCGTGCAATTCACTCTTCCTCCCCAAGCATACATAAGACAGTACCAATCAAGGTAGGAAGCATAAATAACATCAAGAAGAGTGATTTAGCATAATGCACACGTGAGGGATAATCATAACATTTGCACCAATAGTCGAGCTAATGTTTCAAGAACCATAATGTACAAATATTTCATCAAAACTTAAATGTCCATATTAACATGTATGTGAATAATCAAGAGGTTTCACAAACTATTTGAAGTGTAGAAAAAATAATACTTAAAGCAATAAGACATAAATAAGTCTAATTCTACCCACATGTTTAACCCCTGATAACGCATATACACTCGTCATCATGCATATATGTTGCCTCCAACATATTTAGCACGTAGCACATAGACTCAAGTACAACCTAATTCCCTCAAATCAAGGTTAACCAAGACAATTGCCTCTTTTAGAAACAAATCAACTCTCCAATACCGCTTTTCCTTTAGAACAAGCCTCCAAATCATCCGAATCTAGCCAAATAATACTCAAATAAGTCAAAACAAGCTTAAGGAATCCTCTTAATACTAAAAATGTTTGATCTTTATCATATTTGGAAAAGTCAACCCACGCCCACATTGTCTAAATTCGAAATCAAGACCAATTTTTTATTATCCATTCTTTCCCAAGTCCAAATATGTGTTTTGTTTCAATATCCGACCTCATGTTGAGGTCTAAATCTCCAAAACTTACTTTCTTAAGTTACTACCCAAAGTTTTAGTTTTTACTCTTTAAAATTGTATAAGAGATGAAAATCTATGGGAATTATGAAAATAATTCAAAACTAAGTTAAAATTATACTCTTGAAGTTGGGACAAAAATCCTCTCAAAAATCGCCTCCTTACATAATCTCAAAAATAGAATAAAATGAGTTAATCTCAAAACTCTTCCCTTTTTACCCAGCTGCAGATATCACAATTGTCAAAAATTATTCGCAATTGCGAAGCTCGTAAATGTGACCTACGGATTGCAAATGTGAAAAATCCCCCTGAGCCTACATAGTCGCAACTGTGAACCTTAAATTGAAATTGTGGCACTAAGCTCCGCCCTTTGAACTTTGCAAATGCGAGATGACATGGTTCGCATTTGCGAGCTGGTCATCGCAATTGCTACAACAACAACAACAACAACAACAGCAATGTAAAACTTATCAAAACAACCCGAAACCAATATGAAACTCACCTGAGCCCCTCGAGCCCCCATCTAATCATCCAAACAATTATATTAACCTCACACAAACTCAATTGTAAGCTCAAAACAGAAAATACAACATCAAAACTAATAATCAAGGATCAAAACTCAAGGATTTAAAATGTTCATAACTCAAATTTCTAGCTTTCAACTATAAGTGTCGAAACAGCCTTGGGTCACCCGAGACCCAAACCAAATATACATACAAGTCCAAAATCATCATACGAACCTACAAAAATTATCAAAACACCAATTCATGACCATTTACCAAGAATATTGATTGTGATCAACTCCAATAATATTAAAGCTCTAAAATTAGAATTTCTCTTTCAAAGCACGTCTAAACTCTCTAAAAAGCGTAACGAACCATGCACACAAGTCATAAAATATCAAATGAATTTATTCAAGACTTCAAATCACAAAACAAAGAGCTAGAACTCAAAATAACATATCGGGTCATTATATTATCTACCTCTAAAAGAATATTCATTGTCAAACGGACATAGAAATGTACCTGAATGGTAAAAGAGATATGCATATCTACTCCTCATATTAGATTCAGACTCCCAAGTACCCTCAGCTGCCCTTTCCAAAGCACTTTCACAGAAGAAATGGCCTTAGATCTCAACTTTTGAACCTATATATCTACAATAGCCACTAGCTCATCTTCATAAGTCAATTTTTCATCAATTTGCACCGTGCTGAAGTCCAGAACATACGACTTCCTCTTGGTACTTACAAAGCACCAAAAAGTGAAATAACGGATGTGCTCTCGCTAGGTTGGGAGGTGATGCAAACCTATAAGCAACCTTCCCAACTCTCTTGAACACCACAAGTGAAGCAATAAACCTCGGTCTTAACTTTACCTTCTTTCCAAATCTCATCAAACCTTTCATAGGAAAAACTTTCAAAAGTACTTTCATGCCCTCCATAAAAGCCACATCATGAACTTTCTTGTCCGCGTGACTATTCTACGCACTTTGCGTTATTGAAGACATTCCAAATAAACTTCACCTTATCTAAGGCATCACGAACCAAATTCGTACCCACTAAATTAGCCTCACCGGGCTCAAACAAACCAATAGGATAATGACACTGCCTACCATATAAAGCCTTATACGATGCTATTTGAATGCTGGATTGATAGTTGTTGTTGGAGGCAAACTTCGCCAATGGTAGACGCTGATCCCAATGGACTCTGAAATCAACAACACAAGCTCTCAACATATCCTCAAGGATCTAAATAATTTGCTCAGACTGGCCATCCATTTGTGGGTGAAGTGTAATGCTCAACTCCACCTGCATGCCCAACTTTCATTGGACAGTTCTCCAAAAGTGCGATGTAAACTGAGTGTCGTGCTCTAAAATGGTCGAAATGGGCACACAGTGCAAATAAACAATCTCTCTAATGTAGATCTAAGCCAACATCACTGAAGTGTAAGAAGTTATCACCGGAATAAAATATGTAGATATGGTCGATCGTGTCCACAATAACCCAAATAGCATCAAACTTCCTCAAAGTCTGTGGTATCTCACCACAAAGTCTATAGTAAAGTTCTCCCACTTCCTCTCTGGTATAACCAACCTCTGAGTCAAACCACCTAGTTTTTTATATTTATAATTCACATGATGGCAATTCAAACATTGTGAAACATTTCCAACAATCTCTTTATTTATCCTTCGCCACCAATAATAACAATTCAAGTCACGATACATCTTTGTGACACCTGGGTAAATAGAATATCGTGAACTATGTGCCTCTTGGCGGATCAACTCCATCAAGCCATCAACATTCGGAACACAAATATGATCTTAAAGTCGCATAACACCATTATCTCCAATCACAACCTTCTTCGTGCCACCTCGCTCCAATGTGTCCTTTAAAACAAACAAATGTGGATCATCATACTAGCGAGCCTTAATACGCACTAACAAGGACGACTGTGCAACAGCACAAGAAAGAATCCTAATAGGCTTAGAAATATTCAATCTCATAAATATCTTAGCTAAGGCCTAAACATCCATGGCCAAAGGCCTCTCCGCAACTGGAATAAATGCTAAACTACCCATACTCTACTCAAGGTATCAGCTACCATATTTTCCTTCCCCAGATGATGCAAGATGGCAATATCATAGTCTTTTAACAACTCCAACCACCTTCGCTACCTCAAATTCAAATCCCTCTACTTGAACATGTGTTGGAGACTCTGATGATCAATTTAAACCTTACATGACATACCGTACTAGTAGTGCCTCCAAATTTTGAGAGCGTGCGCAATAGCTACCAACTCCAAACCATGAACTGCATAGTTCTTCTCATGGGTTTTCAACTGACGAGATGCGTAGGTAATCAACCTACCATACTACATCACAATGGCACCAAGACCAATGCGTGAAGCATCACAATACACGGTATAAGGCCCCGAACATATGGGCAACACCAACACTAGAGTCATAGTCAAAGCAACTTTGAGATTCTGATAGATTTTCTCACATTCATCCGACTATCTAAAATGAGTACATTTTTAAGTCAACTTGGTCAATGGAGCTACAATAGATGAAAATCCCTCAACAAAGCGACGATAATTGCCTGTCAAACCCAAGAAACTCCAGATATCTGTAGCTGAAGTAAGTCTAGGCCAATTCTTAACTACCTCAATCTTTTTAGGATAAATCTTGATACCATCACTGGACACAACATGACCCAAAAATGCAACTAAGTCCAACCAAAGTTCACACTTCGAAAACATGGCATAAAGATGACGATCCTTGAAAGTCTAAAGTACAACATGCAAGTAATGCTCATATTTCTCTCTTCTAAAAGAGTAAACCAAAATATAATCAATGAATACAATAACTAAGGAATCCAAATAAGGCTTGAACATTCAGTTCATCAAATCTATGAAAGTCACTGGAGCACTAGTCAAACCAAATGACATGACCAAGAACTTATAATGCTATAAGTGATTAAGTTATTGGATTATTTGTTAAACATGGGGAAGTAACTAATTCTTAAGAAATTTATTCAAATTAATCTAGTTCTTTTTGTAATTAAATATTTTATTTACCAAGTATAAGTATTTTCACTCTATCAAATTTAAGACTTTCTATCAAACTCCTACTGGACATGAAGCCCCAGCTAGGATATATCCATCCTTACTACAATCTTCTTCTACTGCTTCTTCAACCTAAGCTCTAACTGGGTACCTTCAGAGCATTCAAACATCTATCTAGCCTCGGAAATAACTTTGCTCTAATATGTATTTCTTGGATGATCAATCTGATAATAGCATTTGCATTGCTCCTCTTCTTCTGGAAGATGGCATTATTCCTTGTTTGCCAAATGTGATAGACCGTTGCTTCTAGCACCGTTCTGCAAATTGTTGCTCTTGCACTCTTCCCTTTAGCCACCACTTCTATCCACTTTAGTTCTTCCTGCCAATCTTTCTTAGTTCTCTTAATGCCTTTCCAATGTAAAAGAGTCTACCATATAGTTGTTGGCATCTCACAATCAAAAAATAAGTGCTTTACAGTTTCCTTTTCTCTTTGATAAAGTGAGCATGTTTTGTCTTCTATAGCCCCCCAGCTTGCTAACCTTTCTTTCGTAGCTAACCTATCTTGTATTGACAACCTTAGTATGAATATCCACTTTGGCATTCCATGGATATTGCATACTAATTTCCTCCATGACGCCTTCTGAAATTCCTCTTGCATTGATTTGCACGTGTGTTTCACAGAGAAGTTCTCTATCTTGGTCACCTCCTTTTCTGTATAACCAGCATCCTCAAAGTGTCTTTTTGCCTTGAAAATCTTTTGGACAACCCACGATGCACTCTTTGGTTCCGTGTTCCATATAGTTCCTCCTTTATGTAGTAAGCATTTATCCACTAGACCCACAACTTTTCCTTCTTTGTGCAAATATTCCATAAGATCTTGTATATAGTTGCATTGTTCCACAATTCCACATTGATGAATTTTATACCTCCTGCTACCTTTGGAATACACAGTTTATCCTAGGAAATCAGTGTCTTATTGGTAGGTTCAACACTCCCCGACCGTAAGAATCTCCTACATATTGTTTCTATGAACTGTATGATCTGTTTTGGCAGAATAAAATCTAGTCTTATTTTGAAGATAGATCAATTCATTTATTAAGAAAGTGGGCCAGTATAATATATTGTCCAATTTAGAAGGTAATGGGCTAGCTATTAGAGTATTTAAATTGTTGACCCGTTTTGAACAGCTTTGGCATTGGTTAACTAATGATTTGTTGCAATTGGGCTTGGCACATTTTAGGTTTTGGCCCAAGGTGATTCTGAAATTGGAAATTTGCTGTGACAACCACTTGAAGGTTGGACTGCTGATCTGGCCAATTTTGGTTGTAGCCATTTCTAGTGAATTTGTTATTGCAGAAATAACCACTTAAAATTACCTCACAAAATCAGGCAGCATGATGTTTTGCATAAATAAGTACTTTTATACAATAGCCACTTTTTTACGATAATATTACATCAATCCTAAAATGTGTCTCACATTGTAACTTCAACAATTAAACCTAAAAAAAGTCATGTAATGTGTCATACCAGTTAACCTTCGTAGTACCATAACAAACTATAAACACATTATCACATGGCTCAAACTAACAGCCCCTATTACATGAATCTGTAGAAAATATAATCTTTAATTAATTTACTCTAAACGAAACTCAACTTAGGTAAATAAGAATGAACCAATCATGTGAAATAGCTTAGGGCAAGTCAAGTGAAGCTTCAAACTAGCAGTTACATATTCAAATGGTTGTGTCATACACGTTATCTTAAAATACTTAAACAACTAGCAAAATAAAATCAACTCTATTCTAGCAGTCCGAACATGTTCAAATCTTGGTTTATTGCTATAAAAAACTGCATCACAAAGGTTCAACTATTACCTCGGTCGCAGAATAAATGAAACTACAACAATAATGGAATTGAAGCTCAGCAAGAAAGCAACAGAAATAGTAAAAAATTAGCAACAAAATCAGTGTTTACAGCCTAGAAATCTCCGCAAAAATAGCGATTTTGAGAGAGGTGAAACTCAGAACTCAAGCTCTAAAGGCTCATCCATTTTTCTAACGAATTTACACTCTAAGAATCACTTAAAAAGCTCACAATTTCAGCTTACTATTGGGATGGTCAGCTTACAATTTTAGCTTACTATTGGGATGTTCAACTTTCAATTTCAGCTTACTGTTGGGGTCACATCACTAAATTTGCACTCCATATATTATGTCTTGGTCCTACACAACTTGAAACCTTTAGACTCCAAGGTCCGCCGCCAAACCACCAAGCTCGCATTAACACCACCTCGCATCTCGTCAAATAGTACAATGATATCTGCAAATAGCATACACCATATCACCTCCCCTTGAATATAATGAGTTAGAATGTCTGTCGCCAGGGAAAATACAAATGGGCTAAGTGTTGGTCCTTGGTGCAGGCCTATTAAAACTAAAAAAATATGTTGAATCTCCTCCCAATGGCCTCACCTAGGTCTTAGCTCCATCATACATGTCCATAATCGCCGTAATGCATGCAAAAGATACACCTTTGACCTCTATTTATCTCCATATAACCTCTCTCGCAACTTTGTCGTGAATCTTTTGTAAGTTGATGAACACCATATGTAAGACCCTCTTTCTCTCCTCGTGCTACTCAACCAATCTCCTAACAGGGTTAATAGCTTTTGTAATTGAATGCCCTGGAATGAATTTGAACTGGTTCTCGAAAATAGATACACTCATCCTCACCCTCAACTCCACCACCATCTTCCAGACTTTAATGGTATGTCTTAGCAGCTTGATGTTCATATGGTTGTTACAGTTTTGGAAATCACCCTTGTACAAAGGGATCATCTTCTTAAAGCATCTTCTTCTTCCTAAAAATAACATTGAATAAACCAATGAGCCACTCCAAGCCCGTGTTGCCCCCGTTCTTCCAAAATTTCACTAAATCTCACATGGATCGGTCGCTCGTCCCCTACTCATCCTCTGCATAACCTCTTCGACCTCCTCAACTCTTATATGCATATAATACTCAAAATTGTGACGACTCTCGGAGTTCTCCAAATCACCCAGCACAATATCTATGTCCCTCTCTTCGTTCAAGCGTTTATGGAAGTATGTCTGGCGCTTTATCAAAAATAAATACCATCCATAATTCAACTCGAAAATCCAAAAATCTCTTATTCCTTAAGTTTTAAATAGTAGAAATAAAAAATAAGAGTGTATACGGTCAAAATTATATGCCTCCAATTTATAGGCTCGAGGGTCCATCTTAAGCCCGAGTTAAGGTGAGGTTGAATTCAAGATCGAGGGAACATGCTGAGTTTGAAGACAGAGCATGATGCATACTGAGGCCGAGAATGCTCGGCCCCAGAATGATACCGTTATGGACTTATAACAGAATGAGCAAGATTCTTGTCAAGTTCCCAAAATTTGCGCAAATACTGGATTAGAATTGTACAATTCCGTACTAGGCGGTTAGACTGTTGTACAAAGCATATTCCTTACTATAAATAGAAATGTACCTTATTTGGGGTTCCCTTATTATATAAAGGGGACCCCAATCATTTGTAACATCATCCAATCACTGAACAAAGAATATACTCTCTACTTTTCGCCTACGGTTCATCAGGATTGTCCTTTACATTTATTGTTCTTACTTTATTGCTCTTAGTTCATCTTGAGGTCACTAAGCTCGAGGTCACCACTACTAAGTAACATTGGTTTGATTCACTTGTGTCTATCATTTCTACTTCATATTTCTTGATTATTAATTGGTAGTGAACTAAATCACATTTCTTTAAAACCACAAATCAAATGTAATTGTTATTCGCATTTTCGAGGTAAACAGTTTGGTGCCCACCGTGGGGCTAAAGATAATAGTAATCATTTCTTTACTGATTCTCATTACACATGTTGTTTTTACACTTTTTCTTGTCAAGATTTTTTTTTCTCAGGCTAAAACATGTCTAGCTCACAAAACGCACATGTTCATGACAACGAGGGTCTTAGAGAAAACAATAATACAGGGGTTGGCATGCCACCGATAAACCCAGGGGAAGTGCCAAATATGGAACTAGTTGATATTATTTCACACATTGCTCTAAATGCGGATTTAGACGCAAACCCCGGGGGAAATGCAGGTAGGGAAGCTCGATCTAGGGGCCAAGGAGAATAAGGTGTAGGAGATGGGGGAGTTAGCCTCCAAGTTATATTTAAGATTCCGCAAGCTCAAAAGATCGCCATCGCTCAACTTCAAAGTCAGAATAAGACTCCGAGTGTAGATGAACATGAAAACACTCGACGTGTTGAGCCAGCACTAGAGAGGTCGAACAGAAATGACTCGGGGACTGACCCTACCATTATAAGGATGCTCGAATAGCTCACCAAGAGGGTCGAGTCCGGGGAAATGAAGATTAAGGACAATGATAAAAAGGTGGAGACTTATTACTCCCGCGTTAACCAAATACTAGGGACACCCCAGTTTTGAAAGGCTTAGATGCAAAAACAAAAATCATTCCCACAGTGCGCAGCTCCGATGCCCATTCCCAAGAGGTTTTGCATGCCCGATATGCCTAAATATAATGGGACAACCAACCCTAACGAGCATATTACTTCATACATTTGCGGGATCAAGGGAAACGATTTGAATGACGATGAGATAGAATCAGTGTTATTGAAAAAGTTTGGGGAAACATTATCGAAAGGAGCCATGATTTGGTACCATAACTTTCCTCCTAGATCTATTGATACATTTTCTATGTTAGAAGATGCCTTAGTAAAAGCACACGCTAGGACCATCAAGGTGACCACGAGGAAATCAGACGTCTTCAAGATAAACAAAGGAATGACAAGATGTTAAGGGAGTTCGTGTCCAGGTTTCAAATTGAAAGAATGGAATTTTTGCCGGTCACCTATGACTGGGTAGTACAGGCCTTTATGCAGCGTTTTAACAAATGGAGTTGATTGCATCTCGGTATTTAAAGAAGAACTTGGTCGAGTATCCAGCTATGACATGGTCACATATGCACAACTGTTAATAATCAAAAATCAGGGTCGAGGACTACTAGTTGGGAGCCCCCTCGGGTTCAGTTTATCCTAACAGATTGTAACTAAGCCCCCGAGGGACACAGACAAGGAATCAAGTTCAAACAAGGAGTGGTACCAAGCTTATGCCAATCGTAGGAACAATGTCTCGGATCGAAACGCTCCTAGGAATGATTGAAGGAACGATCGAGGTCAAATTACTCAGGGACTCATGAGTATGAGTGGGTTTGATAAGCATACTAACCCTGAAGAAGCACCTCGATTGTCAGAGTATAATTTCAGTGCAGATGCATCAGGGATAGTGTCAGGTATTGGAAAATCAAAGATACCAGGCGGACCAGGCCCATACAAACCGATCCTTCTCAAAGGAACCCAAGATTGATGTGCAAGTATCATGGCACACATGGTCATAAAACTGAAGATTGCAGATATCTAAGAGATGAGGTAGCTCGATTGTTCAACGAGGGTCACCTTCCAGAATTTCTAAGTGATCGAGCTAAGAATCACTTCAGGGAAAGAGATGCAAGAAAAAATGAACAAGAAGAACCACAACATGTAATCCATATAATCGTTGGTGGTGTCGATATCCCACAAGGACCTGTGTTCAAATGCATCAAGGTGTCTATCACAATAGAAAAATAAACTCGGAGCTATGTGCCCGAGGACGCCTTATCATTCTACGACGAGGAAGTAGAGGGCATATCTCAGCCACACAACAATGCCCTGGTAATTTCTATCCTTTTAAATAAAATTCAAGTTAAACATATTTTGGTAGATCCAGGTAGCTCAGCAAACATAATCAGATCAAGGGTCGTAGAACAACTTGGCCTGCAAAATCGGATTGTACCTGCATCCCGGGTCCTAAATGGCTTCACCATGGCAAGCGAAACAACAAAGGGCGAGATTATCCTGCCAGTAAACGTAGCCGGGACCATACAAGGTACTAAATTGCATGTCATCGAAGGTGACATAAGGTATAACACACTCCTCGGGAGACCATGGATACACAACATGAGGGCATTGCCTTCAACTATTCATCAGATCATGAAGTTCCCAACAGAGGAATAAGTGAAAACAGTCTACGGAGAGCAACACGATGCAAAGGAGATATTTGCAATCAAGGAAGTGGTGCTGATACCAAAGCCTTTGACCTTGGAGAAATCGAGCACCAAAGGTAATCAGGCGATTAAATAGCAATCACAGCCCCAGCCTCGACGGAATTAGAACAACAGGTAATCGAAGACGAGGAAGAGGATTTCCTTACTCCTCGAACCTTCATTGTTCCCGAAGAGTCCGATGTAATCAAATCAACTATTGAGGATTTGGAGTAGGTCATATTGATCGAATACATGGCCTAAAGGAAGGTATACCTGGGAACGGGATTAACCCCCAAACTCAGGAAAAAACTTATTCAATTTTTATTGAAAATATGGATTGCTTTGCTTGGTCCCATTTAGATATGACAGGGATTCCACCGGAAATCACCACACATCGGCTAAGCATCGACCCCAGATTCAAATCGGTGAAGCAAAAAAGGATGCCACAGTCCGAGGTGAAATATGCGTTCGTAAAGGATGAGGTAACCAAACTTCTTAAAATAGGGTCTATTCAGGAGGTAAAGTACCCCGAATGGTTAGCCAATGTAGTTGTAGTTCCTAAAAAAGGAAACAAACTTAGAATGTGTGTAGACTTTAAGGATTTGAACAAAGCATGTCCGAAAGATTCTATCCCACTGCCCAACATCGATCGTATGATCGATGCCACAGTCGGCCACGGGATCCTAACTTTTCTCGATGCCTACTCCGGGTACAATCAAATTTAGATGAACCCGGAGGACCAGAAAAAGACTTTGTTTATTACAAAATTTGGAACTTATTGTTACAACGTAATGCCCTTCGAGTTAAAAAATGCGGGAGCTACATATGAATGCCTAGTCAACAAAATTTTTGAAGAACAAATAGGTAAAATAATGAAGTTTATATTGATGATATGTTGGTTAAGTACCTGTGTGCAGAGGACCATTAGTTCATTTGCAGGAAACATTCAAAATTTTGAGGAAATACAACATGAAGCTTCACCCGGAGAAATGCGCATTCGGGATCGGCTCGGGTAAGTTCCTCAGCTTCATGGTGTCGAATCTGGGTATTTAAATTAAACCCGATAAGATCAAGGCCATTGAGGATAGCATGATCATGTGAAGGCCGTGCAAAGGCTAACTGGTCGAATAAATGTTTTGGGTCGATTAATTTCAAGGTCATCAGATCAAAGTCACTGGTTATTTTTCTTGCTAAAAAGAAGAAAGATTTCGCATGGACCTCGGAATGCCAACAAGCGTTGGAAGAACTGAAGCGATACTTATCCAGTCCGCCTTTGCTTCACAGCCTGAAGGTAGATGAAAAACTTTACCTGTATTTGGCGCAATCCGAGATAATGGTAATTAGGATGCTAGTTCGAGAAGAGCAAGCTACGCAATTCCCTGTTTATTATGTAAGCCGAAATCTAGGATATGCCGAAACTAGATACCCTCACTTAGAAAAATTAGCACTTGCATTGATAAGCGCATCTAGGAAGCTAAAGCCATATTTTCAATGTCATCCCATATGTATATTAACCACTTACCCCCTTTGAAATGTTTTACATAAGCCCGATTTATCAAGCCGATTGTACAAATAGGTCGTCGAACATAGCGGGTACAATATAGAATATCAACCCCGAACCGCCATCAAGTCTCAAATCCTATCTTCATTCCTAGACGATTTTACACCAACCCTCGTAACTGAAGTGGAGAAAGAACTCCTGATGAGATCAGGTACATCATCGAAGGTATGGTACCTTTTCACAGACGGTGCCTCGAATATGAAAGGGTCCAGGCTCGGTGTTGTCTTGAAGCCACCTACGAGTAATACCATTAGACAATCTATCAAAACTTCTAGGTTGACTAATAATGAGGTCGAGTGTGAGGCCATGATTGCAGGTCTCGAGCTAGATAAGAGCTTGGGGCAGAAGCCATCGAAGCCAAGTGCGATTCACTATTGGTGGTAAACCAAGTAAACAAGAGTTTTGAAGTTCGAGAGGATATGATGCAACAATACTTGGATAAACTGCAGGTGATATTTCATTTCTTTAAGGAATGGACTCTAGATTATGTGACTCGAGAGTTAAATAGTTAGGTCGATGGACTTGCTAATTTGGGATCCTCGATTGAAGAAGATGATATCATCCCTTGGACTATCGTCCAGTTATCGAGATATGTGGTCGACGAAGGTCATGCCGAAATAAATTCAACTAGTTTGACTTGTGACTGGAGGAATAAATATATCGATTGTTTGAAGAGAGGGAAACTCCCTTCGGACCAAAAATAATTGAGGGCCTACGAACCAAGGTTGCTAGGTTTGCATTAAATGAAGACGGAACTTTGTACCGGAGAATATTCTATGGGCCATTGGAGGTATGTTTGGGCCTTGGGGATACCGGTTATGTTCTACGAGAAGTCCACGAAGGCACTTGTGGAAACTACTCCGGCGATAAGTCTTTGGTTAGCAAAATTATCAAAGCAGGATATTACTGGGATAGCATGGAAAAAGATACTAAGGAATTTGTTAAGAAATGTGATAAGTGCTAACGATTTGCACCGATTATCCACCAGCCCGAAGAACAACTCCATTTGGTCCTATCCCCATGGCCTTTCGTGAAATGGGGAATGGACATATTCGGCCCTCTACCAACGACCCCAGGTAAAGCTAAATTTATTTTGTTTATGACTGATTATTTTTCTAAGTAGGTGGAAGCACATGCCTTCGAGAAGGTTAGAGAAAAAGAAGTTATTGAATTTATTTGGGACCACATCATATGCCGGTTTGGGATACCTATCGAGATTGTATGTGATAATGGAAAATAATTATCAGCAACATGGTAATAAGGTTCCTCGAAGTTCACAAAACAAAGAGGGTCTTATCAACACCATACCAACCAACTAGAAATGGATAGGCCGAGTCAACAAACAAAACTATTATTCAGAACCTAAAGAAAAGGTTAGACAATGCGAAGGGAAAATGGAGAGAAGTTCTACCCGATTGGGCATATCGAACAACATCGAAGTCAAGCATAGGGGCTACTCCATTCTCTTTAGTATCGGTTCCAAGGCCCTTATCCCAGTCGAGGTCGGAGAAACTAGTGCCAGGTTCGACATGCATCGGAGGAGTCAAATCACGAGGCTATGAATACTAGCCTCGAGCTATTAGATGAAAAGCAAGAGGCAACACTTGTTCGAATGGCCGCACAAAAGAAAAGGATCGAGAGATACTACAACCAAAGGACTAACCTTTGACATTTCGGGATCAGGGACTTAGTTCTATGAAAAGTCACCATCAACACGCGAGACCCGAATGAAGGGAAATTAGGCTCGAATTGGGAAGGATTGTACCGAGTCCTCAAAGTTGTCGGTAAAGGATCTTACAAACTTAGCACAATGGAAGGTGAACAGATTTCGAACAATTGGAACATATCATTACTCAAACGATACTATTGCTAAGGTATGACTTTATCCTTTTATCCATTTGAGTTTAAAACTAACTCATTGCAGATTTTCGATCGAAGCTATCAAAGTCGCACTTTTTACACGAAGGCCTTAGGTTTTAAAGCATGTGTTGCACTCTTTTTACCTTAAATCGGATTTTGTCCCAAATGGGTTTTACGGACAAGGTTTTTAACGAGGCAACAACTATATGCTACCTAAGGAGAATTCAACAGTATCCAAGGCTCCTTTTCAATCAACCTCGAATACTGGGGGGCATCACCTTAGGAAGTTATATTTTTGAGGAAAATATCACATGCCTAATAGGGTCTCGATAGGAGAACTGTGTAATGGGCAGAACAGTCAAATGAGTCGTGTCCATATAGAATAGTCGAGCCTCGATGGCAAAACATGTACGCATGTATTAATTATTTGAAAAGCATCATGTTTATATCAAAACACTTTTTGTCTCAAAAAATTCTACTATTATACTAGCTCTACACTTATAATCCTATGGGAAACGGCTCATGAGCCAGAACACGAATGCACCCTCGAGATACTTGGGGACTACCATCTACATGTTGATACCCAATTTTTTCCTGTATTTTTAAATATTCAAAATACCCTAAAAATAACCTATATAGGCATATAAAAATACATCCCAATGTTTTATTATTTTTTCTTAATTTTTTAAAGATTTTTAAACCAATTTACTACCCTATTTTATCAGGAAAACCCCAATAATTATAACCAGAATTATCATTTTTGGTGATTCATTTGTTGTATTCTCATATTTAAGCTAAAATATAGCTAACATAATTTTTTACATATTTTTACAAATTTATTTAGTATTTTTAAAGCTAAATTGTGCATAATTGCAATACTAGCCATTTTAGGTTTAAATTCGTCCCATATTTATAAAATGGGATCTTATATTTTTAAATTATTAATTATATATTATAAATCATTTTATTTCTTTTAATTTATTTTTAGAAATTTATTTACTATTTTTTATAAATTAAAGGGGGGGAAAGAGCTATTTAAAATATAGCCAAATTGGTTTTCAATTGTAGCCCAAAATTGGACCCCAATTTCCAGCCCAATTTCAATTGAAACCCGACCCTCGCTCTCTTTACCCATGCCCAAACCCGGAACCCCACCTACCCATCTCATTTTGGCCGTTGATCTCTAAGATCAACGGCCCATATTTCCCCTTACCAAATTAAACCAAACGACCCCCAAGACCCCTCTCATTCCTCACTCAACTGACCCTCTCCTCTATCTCTTTATCTCTGGTTCTCTCTAGAACCTTCCCCCTTCCCTTCAGCTCCGATGAGTCTCACTCACCTTCTCCGGCCACCTCCCGGCCTAAATCTATGGTGGTTTCACCACCCACCGGCCCTCTAGGGTTCCTACACACTTGTTCGTTGAGGTTTCATGGTCTGAATACGAAGAAGATTCATCTAGACGTGGTTTGATTCAAGTTTTATGGTCATCTCCGCCCTCGCTTCGGCAAGCCATGTCTGTTTCAAGCTTGGCCTCGACTCCTCCTGGTCAGATCAACAACAATCCAAGTCTTTCTCACCGCTGGGGTTCCTCTGAAACCCTAGCTTCTGTGGTTCTTATGATTTCTTTAGATTTGTTCTAGATCTATATTTTCCCTAAACTTTTAAAAACGATTTCTTGATATTTCTTTTAAAACCATGCTTTCAAAACCTTTATTTTTCCGATTTAGGGTTTTTGAGTTATGTTTCTCTGATTTTCTTTTTCTCTTGTGTGCTTCTCTGATTTTCTTTTCTCTTGTGTATTTCTTTTGCCATGTTTCTCCCACTGTGTTCTTGTTAAATTTATCCTACCGTGTTCTTGTTAAATTTCTTCTACCATGTTCTTGTCAGTTTCTTCTACTATGTTTCTCCTATTGTGTTCTTGTTAAGTTCTTCTACCATGTTCATATCAGTTGCTTCTACTGTGTTATTTGTGTGCTTCGTCTACCTTGTTTTCTCCTACTATGTTCTTGTTAAGTTGTTCACCTTGTATCTTTTCCCTTAATCACTTGCCCTTTCATCTCTGTACTCGGTTAATGGCAAGAACCCTAAATTTGGGGGTTCATCCGAGTTTTGAGACCATTGGCTATGCGATTTGCTTATGCTTCATCTCTGAACTTGCTTGATTTCAAAAGCCCTAATCTTTTGGACCTATTTGAGTTCCTAGAGTCGTTTCATCTACTGCTTCATTAAGTTTCAAAATCATTGCTTCAATTTTGTTTCTTCATATGATTATGACCTTTTGCTAAACTCTATAAGACCTTTACTTGACCCCTTTTTCGCATGCTATTTGATACTCTCTCTTCTACATCGCTGAATTACCATATTCCTATAGTCTACTACTTACATGTCTTACAATTGCATGACACTTGCACTTTGTCATAAATTCAGCCTCGCATGCCAATTACTTGTGTACTCTTTATATGTGCTGAACTTCCCTTCTAAATGGCTTTCAATTGGAATTGATTTCAGACTTCCTTTGTATAAGTTTGATTGATTTTCTTACCATGTTTGTTGACTTCCCTATTACTCGATTTAAGTCAAAAGTTTTCCTTAGTTTTTCTGACTTGGTTCATTCATGGATCAATGCTTACAAAATCTCCAAACCCCTTGATTTACTTTATACTGATGGATCCTTACCTTATTTGTTTTTACCGTGTATTTCAAAATTCTTCCCTTAATTAAAACCCCTATGTATTTACCCCTAATTGCCTACTTTGCACAAGATGTTTGTTTGATTTCTTTCCTTAAATAGTTTTTACCGTTTGAGTCTGAATTGCTTAATTAAAGGAAGTCTTGTATTGATTGATTTTTAATTGATATTCAGTTCCTTAATTGTTTTCTTACCTTGTTTCTGACTATTCTTCACACTATAAATACATGACCTTTTCATTGATATACACACACAATCACTCATAGTTTTTCTGAACTTACACTTACACTCAAAAAATATTCTTTCTTGTTACTTGTATTGTGGCCTGTTTACAAGACCTACTGCCTACTTTTCTTTATTTGTTTCTTTGAAACTAGTATGTCCTGACTTAAGTTTTAGCACCACAACAATGTGTTTATTGCTTTTGTATCCCTATTTATTGCTTATGTATAGTTCAACACTCATTCTAGCTTATTGATTTCTTTCTGCATGTTCTATTATGAATCCCAAACCCCTGCCCCCTATGTGTTTAAGCTATGGTTTGAAGCATGGCAATATGCAAAGTTATTGTCCATGAATTTAGCTTGATCCCCTGGGGATCCTATCCTCTAATAGTATATGTTCTGGCAGGCTTATAGGTGTGCTAACACTCCGCAATGCTAGGCATGCCTAAAGTCTGCCTTTGCCTAAGCAATAGGCTTTTTACAATTCCATATTCCCCTGAATTCCCTTGTGTGTGACCATCTGTAGTTGGTTCCCTCTCCCTTTTCCCTTCTAGCACTCTATTCTGCACTTGCACACTTTCTTAGTCTTTAAGTTATGCCCCCCTCTTGTGAACCTTGTCTTGGGACCCTTTGAGTTCCCTCTGAACTTGGACACTTGAGGGTTGGCCCTTCCACACTGCACTTGTTCCAACCTAATAATGCATTTGGGTGTGAGCATTGCCCAGAGTCCCTCTAAGACTCTTAGGGAACTTTGACACACTCAAATGGGAGAAGGGCTTTGGATCATGATCTGGTGGAGTTGGTTTACCTCATATTTCAGACATGAAGTCTGAATCAGGCTCTCCTTGGTTGTACTTGTATTTATATTTTTCTGATGTATTTTTTACTTTAATATGGGCTGTAATAATTTGTAATAAACTCTTGGGGATGGCTAGTGAAAAGGACGGGTAACTATGTATGCTAAAAGGGTAGATATCATGCCTATAGGTACTTTTAAACATGCATGCTTAGAAATCATGTTCATAGGTTCTTAAAATAATTTCTGCACTTAGAAATCATGTTCATAGGGTTTCAAATAATTTCTACATATAGAAATCATATTCATAGGTTCTTAAAATAATTTCTGCACTTAGAAATCATGTTCATTTGGTTTCAAATAATTTCTGCATATAGAAATCATGTTCATAGGTTCTTGAAACAACTTATGCACTTAGATATCATGTTCTTAGGTCCTCAAACAATTTCTGCACTTAGATATCATGTTCTTAGGTCTTCAAACAATTCAGCACCTAGATATCATGTTCATAAGTCTTTAAAACAAGTTTCATGCACTTTGTACCCCATTCAAAATCAACTACACGTAGAAAGCATGCCTATAGGAACTCTTAATCGAATATGAGCCATTTTATTCACATATGGAACTAAAAATCAGTAACAACGGTGTTGTAGAACTCATAACCTTCGTTAAAATTGGCCTTTCTTTAATAATCTGACTACCCTTTTAAAACAAGTACGTATTCAGTTTATTTTAGACCTTGTTATTTTATTGCTTTCTGAATTCAGTAGATACCATGCCTATAGGATCCTTGTCCAACACTTAGCCATGCCTTAGGGTAAAGTTTTAAATAAAATCAGTTCTGTTAATAACTACAACCAACAGGCAGGCCTGATTTGAGCTTCTTATCTTAATTATGTCTGCCTCAACCTTTAAGTTCTCTCATTTTTAGTACTTAATCATACCTTAACTAGAATGTATAAGACATGCTAAATTATGTGCTTCTTTGTGTAAAGGGGGTGTATCTGAGCCTCTATTTCTTATGTGCTTTCCCCCAACTTGCTATACATGTTTTGTATGTCGCCTTAGAATTTTTAACTTAAAACCACAAATAAGCCTAATATCCCTCACCTTTAGGATTAGTAGTCCTAAATGCCTCCGGGACTGATAGGATTGGGACGGGTAATAGCATGCAATAAGTAAACGAGACCATTACGCGCTTTAATACCTTAATAGGGTAGGAAAGGTAGATATGGATATGATGACCACGCGATAATGCCACTCGTAGCCCCTTATTGAGGAGTGATTACCGGGCATTGTGTAGGGTGATCCATATTGTTAATAAACCTAGGACCCCCTTTCCCTTCTTTCTTCTCTCTTTTAAAAGAATTTCAAACTCTTTCTTTTAAGAAAAAATCAACTTTCTTTTAGTTCTTTCCAACTTTATTTGTTTGTAAACCCTTATATGAAAATCCCCTCTTATTTGAAGTTTTATTTGTCTACGTGTTATTTGCATCTAAAATTCACAATAACAGTCTAGTCGGGAACCACACTAGTGGATTCTGAGGGGTGTCTAACACCTTCCCCTTAGAATAATTTGAAGCCCTTACCCTATCTCTGGTTACTCAAATCAGAATATCCTTGGTGTCCTAATGCACCCTAATCGTTAGGTGGCGACTCTTCAAATTAAACCCAATTCCCAAAAGGAATGAGTTGTCCTCCCAAATGTCATAAACCCGATTTCGCGAGAAAAAGGGGGCACGACAGCATGACGACTCTGCTGGGGATCTTTTAGGCTTTTACCATTTCAGACCTTTATTGTGAATTTACGCTTCTTTACGCACAATTATTTATTTTTATTTTAAGCATTCAATTTTCTTTTCAACTGCATAACTGACTTATCTCCTTTTTCTTTTCCTTACTGCTTTTCATTACTACTGCTTTACATTATGAAACTGTTGTATTTACTACTTTCCTAACGTGGAAATACATGACTACATGCCTTTAACTGCTGCATAATCATGCTCAACATCATATTCCACTCGTGCCAAACAAAATCCTATAGCAACGCTTATAATGAGTGGTTGCGCTTTTCCAATATTCTCACCCCCTAAATCCAGAAAAGGCATATTTGCGGTAAAACCAGTCGATCAACGGTGTAGTCGAAGGTTCCTCGCCTTTCCCTCTTGAGTTGTCCGCACAAGGGTACCAGTCTAAAACCCCATAGAAACCCTTCTCTGTTTAAATTGTGCATGCATCATGGTCAAACTTAGCCGAGTCGGTTATGTTGTCTGCATAATGACTCTTTAAGACAACCTTGTCCAAAGTCCACTGGGTTTCCCTAAAACCCAAATGGATATTATCACGTTCTGTGCATTTATTTGGAGAACTAAATGCTTTTATGCCAATTGTTGATATTAAATAGTCGAGTCTGGTGGGGGTAAGGGACTAACCCTTTGTCTTGCAGAAATATGAGGCACGAAGTCCCCAGATTCGGTATGGTCACCAACATCCACCCCAAACTGCTAAGCTTGTGGAAGGATTTTCACTCCAGTGATCAGACTCTTGTCCGGAAATATTTGGGGAACCTACCTTCTCTCCTGGAAATCCAACCCAACAACAAGATCATAGAAGCTGCTACTTTGTTTTGGGATTGCGAGAGGTCCGTGTTCCGCTTCGAGGATATTGAAATGATACCCTTACTAGAAGAAATAGGGGGATTGGACGGTATACCATGGGAAACTCCGGGTTTGTTGATGCCTGAGAACCGCAAGAGCAGGGGTTTCCTCAAGATGATGGGTTTGAAGAAAAATCCTGAACTGACATGTCTGAAAGATTCCTATATTTCTTTTGATTATTAGTACGAAAGGTACAGTCACAGCAAATACTACCGTACCTATCCTAACAAAATTTCCATCACATCATTGGGACATATTCACCGAAGGGTCTTTGTGTTCATGTTTTGCTTCCTGGGATTGATCATGTTTCCAACAAAGAAGGCAAGAATCCACACCAGACTAGCTATGGTAACCAAAACTCTAATGGAGGGAATTTACGGACAACCATTCAGCCTCGTACCAATGATCATTGCAGAAATATACCGAGCCCTAGAAAGGTATCAACAGGGAGACAAACACATTGAAGGCTGTAATCTGCTACTTCAACTTTGGCTCGTGGTACATCTCCAAAAGGGTGAGTACCGGCAAGAAATCTATCGAAGGGACTGGGATGATCATATCGCGTTTCATCATCCAAAGCGAATGAATTACATGCCCAACATGTTCTCCCAATCAGAGAATGCTAGAGAATGGGTCAAACTCTTCGAAAATCTAACTGAGGACAAGGTACAATGGATGTTCGAGTGGTTCCCAACCGAGGAGTTCATCGTTCGATCCAGAGATACACATTTCCTGATACTAATCATCTTAAGAGGAACATACCCTTACATACATCTTCGGGTTATGAGACAAGCGGGTAGGAAGCAGGTTATACCCAGGGTCAACAAGATGAGTCACTTCCGGGCTGACTTCCAGGATGACGATAGTCCTTACAGGTGTCGGGCTCAGCACATGTGGCACTGCAAGATTGTCATAGGAAGGGACACCATCGAACCAGACAGGTACCGTGCATGTTGTGCTCCCTATTATTTGGGCTGGTTGGAGGATAATCATAGCGGTCTAAGCTAGCCTGGGTTTGTTCGAGGTAATAGGATCATAGATGAAAAGGCCGAAGCACAAGTCAAGTACAACCAACTGCGCAAGAGAATCCGAGAATGCGAAAGCGAGCATCGTGAGATACAGGAAGCCAATCAAAAACTAATTGAATATTGGAAGGATATGGGTGTCAGCGCTAACAAACGACTGGGATATCTGGAGCGAGGTATAGTAGAGTTGGAAAAGAAGTTTCAGAATAGGGTCGAAGATTGTCGGACTGCTGAAGGAAATGAAGGCGAACATCTGGCCAGAGCCTACTTATTATTGGGACTGCACGAGTTAGGGAAGTTGTTCGATGGAGTCAAGGACGCCAAATCTGGGGAAGGTCCCTCTAGGACCAAATAGATAGGAGTTTTCATTTTTGCTTTATAAGATGTAATAAGGCCAATGGCCACTAGCAACTTTTATTTCCTGTTATTTCGTGTCGATTTGGGATTCATCTACTTTTTATGAATGAAATGAGGCATTTAGCATTCCAAGTTCTTCAAATCAACTAGTCGCTAGGCCTACCTCGGGCATAAAGAGGTCCCCAAATTAGGACACGTCTACATTCCTGCTTTATGTGTTTAAAATATTGCAACATTTTCTTATAAATCCTAACTCACTTGTTACTTTTTGTTTTTACTTTTTGTTTATTCGCCTCCCCAAACGTTAGTTCGTGAACTCTGGCAATATCATCATATTTTACGAGATCCAGGGGCCCTCCACCTACTCCTCCTCTTAGTCTTGTCAGACACAAGAACAAAGGGAAGATGGAAGATCTGAACAACTCAACTGAACGAGTAGAGGTCACTCATGGTACTCTGGTCCCCAAGGAAAATGCATCCCAACTAAAACAAAAGTTGTTGAAATTTCAGGAAGAACTTGATCAAGTTCGGAATCTGGCGAATCTGTCATTTTCCCTCACCACTCTAGAGGTTACCTTCCCAAATACTCATAATCGTGTACCTCCACAAAATATCCCAACGCAACAAAACCATCCCACTCCTCACCACCACTGCAATACCTGTCATACCTCAAATAACACATCACTACTCATCCCAGAACTCCACAAATGACCATTGTCGCACCCAACATAATACCCCCCATCTACATGGAGACTGTGACACACTCCACCCAGCCTATCTCAAGCACACCCGAGTCCAATGATAAGGACTTGCTCATCAGAAATCTAGCTGAAGAGCTTAAAAAGTTGACTAGCAGAATTTAAGGCGTTGAAGGTAGTAAGGGAATTGAGGGGCTAAAACTATGAAGACCTTTGCATACAGCCTGATGTCGAGTTGTCCGAGGGGTACAAACCTCCTAAGTTCGAAATGTTCGATGGTACAGGGGATCCAAAGGTCCATTTGAGAACGTACTATGACAAATTGGTTTGACTAGGAAAATACAAGAAAATCCGCATGAAGCTTTTCATGAGAAGCTTGAAGGGAGATGCTTTATCTTGGTACATTAGCCAAGATCCTAAGAAGTGGTCAAATTGGGTGAGCATGGCATCCGATTTTATGGACAGATTCAGGTTCAACATAGAGAATGTGCCAGTTATGTTCTATATTCAAAATCTAAAGAAGAAACCCACAGAAACATCCCGCGAGTATGCTACTCGATAGAGGTCAGAAGCTGATAAGGTTAGGCCTGCTTTAGAAGAAGAGCAAATGAACAAATTCTTCATTCGGGTCCACGACCCACAGTATTATGAGAGGCTGATGATGATCGAAGGCCACAAATTTTTTGACATTATAAAGCTGGGAGAAAGGATTGAAGAGGGCATCAAAAGCGATATGGTTACGAATTTCGAGGCTTTTCAAGCTACAAACAAGGCATTACAGTCATGCGGTGTGTCCAAGAAAAGGGACGTAGGAGCCATAATGGTGGCACAGAGAACCAAATCTCCCATCAAATACCAAACATACCCAATGCCTACAATCACATATCAGCCTACCCCAATCTACCAAGCACCCTCACCCTTTTACCAAACTCCACCACTCACTTATCAATCACCTCCCGCATATCAGCCCACTTCACCCAAATACTCCCAACCAGCATATGTTTACCAAGCCAACAACACTCAACCATCCCATTACCAATCCCCTCTTCCACTCCAAAACATCCCTAGACCTTGACCAAACTTTAACCGAAGACCCCCAAAACAGTACACGGCTATTGTTGAACCTATCGACCAGTTGTATGAAAGACTCAAAACTGATGGTTATGTCACCCCTATCCCTACTGCTCCTAAGAACCCTTCTCAGTGGGTTAATCCAAATAAGTCATGTGCATACCATTTGTCACACCTCCTTTTTACCTTACTGCGCCCCGTGAAGGGTGTAGTAAAGAGAGTTTTTCCAATTAAAGGACAATCAAAACGGGATTCGTTTATTAAGAGATTCAGAGTCGCCACTTGGGAGATTTATGGTGTCCTAAGTCACCGGTTTGAATCCCGAATCGAGGAAAAGATTGACCCTATATTACATTCCGCGAACCAAAAATCCGGATAAGGAATTCTGTTAACCCGGGAGAAGGTGTTAGGCATTCCCGAGTTCCATGGTTCTAGCACGGTCGTTCAACTGTTATATTTGGCTTAAATTATCTGATTTTAATACATGCTCAAACCTATGTGCATTTTTTATCTTTAAAACGCTTTTATTATTATTTTAATGAGAATTGCAACGTCGTGAAAATGCATCTTAAATCACGTCACATCAATGTACCCGTGGTTATTGACATATTTAGACTCCGTTGAGATTTGGATTTGGGTCACATAAATGTACACCCGAGTTTAGGGAGGTAATTTTATTAAATACGCGCCTAAAGAGACTAACGCGTTATTATTCCGGGGAAGGCCGTGAAATTTGCTAAACGGCCCATCCCTAATTCTAAGTATTTTAGTATATACAGTTATGAGGGCCCCGTAGTTTGTGCATTTTATTTGGCGAGGCTTGTCTCATTTTTGTTTAAGGATATCCTAAAGCGAACTATGTTTTCTATTTTATTGGTCTCTAAAAGGAAACCTAATTAATTAACATGCTTGAAAAGGCCCTAACTTATTAGTTATTAGATTAAAACAAATGCAAAAGGAAAATTGCACACGGGGTTACGTAAAAGGACAACTAGTAACAGGCCTTGGCCCAGGTCCACACGAACACATGAATCTGATTGGACCTGGGCCATTTACTGGAATACTAAGGCCTGAAACCTAGCAAATGGGTTAATCTATGAAACCAAACAGATCCATGTTTTAATTACATGAATGTTTACTAACGTTACTCTATATTAGTACAAGGGTTCTCAAATGACTTACAATGAATAAAATTATCGACTAAAGCCCTTATTCTTGGATTTTTATCAAATTACAATGTTAACTCTACGTGACCACTTTACTTTCACATTTTTAGTAAGTCCAAAACACATATCCGTGTGAGGCTATTGTAACATGAACTAATGCTAACACTTATGAAATTATAATCACTTGAGAGGATTTAATGGTCGTTGCCGTGAAATCAGTTTAACCAACCCAAGTTGAAGGCTAATCAGGAATTGATTAAATATTCTATCTCATTTGTGGACTACTTGAACATATGCATGAAAAAGACAGATGACAAGAGATTAACTACTACTAACATAATCTATTCTATTATCCTAAACTGGAAGTAGTTATAACTGATGATCCACATCTAACACAAACTCACCGAACCCAACATATAACAGTTTACAGTCCATTACAAATCTATATGGGTGCGTTACTTGTTCCCCACTACTATATGTCTATTCTCATTATTTAATTCAAAGTTATGGGTGCGTTACTTGTTTAATCACTTTCTCTTGAAACTTCCCATACTATTATGTCTTGTTCCGCACTAATGTATTAGTTTAATATCACATTAGTACTTAGTGGATAGAACACTCATATTAAACAATTCTTTAAGTTTTCAATTCTCAGACTACCCCTGAATCTACTGTGAACTACTGAAAACACCCCTGAAACCCCTGTGATTTATGTCCTATCTTAAACCCTTTAATCTATACTACATCTTTCAGCTATAACCAATTCAATTCGAATTCAATTAACTGTTCAAACTAGAACTCAAATCAGATCAAATGGCATCAACATAAGAACAATGATTCAGGACAAACTCCTATTGAACTATCAAGGTTACGGATACATAGAAATGAACTAACACAATCCTAAATTAAATCCAAACAAGAACAAGTGAACATTGCTACTACATTGAATTCATATGCGACAAAAATGATAGACAACACAGATGAAACAACTTGAAGCAAATAATAACATCAAACAATTACAGGAGTAATCATGGCTTTATACCAGGCCTTATTGACACTGACTTTTACAATCAAACTAACGGACAAACACAATCAATTGATTCAGCATATGAGAAAAACTGGACCAAAAAAAAGGTCTGAAAGAGAAGAGAGGAATAAATTTAAAAGATGGTGAAATACAATTAAGCTAAAACAGATAAACATCAACAAAAAATAGAAGAGAAGAAGAAAAGAAAATACCTCAAAATTAAGGCTAAACTCCGAACAGTTCCAAATGAAACTTCGACTTGAGTTTTGAAGACAAAATGGACCTTAATCGAGTGTTCTCGACTGAGAACACTTGACTAAGGTCGATTACGACCTCAAATTATTTTGGCTCTTCTAGGACTTGTTCAGTCGAATTAAAATTCGACGAACTCTGCTATGATTTGAGCAAAACTATCATGGGCTTTGGGGCGAGGGTGGTCTGGTGGTCTGGTGGTCAAACGGTGTAACTTTGGGAAGGTTTAGGGTTGGTGCTGCCACCAAGGATTTTTAGGGCGGCGCTAGGGTTCTTAGCTTAGATTCGTTATTCGAGGAGTCCCAGGGTAATTCGAAGGAAACCAACGACCTTTGAGTGACGAGGGAGCTCCAGGGATGGCATGGTGTTGATTTGGGGTCAAGTGGACAAGGTAAGGTTTTTTACTGATCCTTCGATTGAATATTCGAAGATGTTGGCTGGGATTCGAAGGATAAGGTTCAGGGTTTTGGAATGGGAGGTTGAGGTGAATAAGTGGTGTAATTTTGGGGCCGTTTGGACCACCGGAACCGCCGTGAGGCGATTTCCGGTGGGTGGTCGACGGCGGAGCGAGGCGAAGGAAGGCGAAGGGCGTTGAGCCTGTCTCTAGGCTGTTAGAGACGATGATAGGGGTTTGGCTTGAGGGGCTGGGTAGGATTTAGTAATATATAGTGGGTGGGAGATTGAATCCAAACCGTTGGATCAGATGAGATCAACGGCTTGGATTAACCCACTAAATGAAATGGTGTCGTTTAGACACTCTTTGAGACCGAATCGGTCTCTGATGGAACGGGTCAGGGCTGGGTAATGGGTTGTGAGGGAGGCTGGTGATAGTTCGATCAAACCAAGTGAACGGTCGAGATTGGCTGACTTAAAACGGCGTCGATTCATTGATGTGAGAGCTGAACTGGACCGTTAGATCTGTTTGATCAACGGTTCATATTTCGCGTGCCAAAACGACATTGTTTGGACATGCGCCTGGGACGGACCGGACTGGGGCAAGTCTTGGGCTGGTTTTGTTTGGGCATGCTGAAATCAAAACTGGCCCAAATCTTTGATTTTATTTCCCATTTTTGTTCTCTTTTCTTTTATTTCCTAATTAATAAAACTAAAATTATAAACCAAATTAAAAGTACTAATTAATTCCTAATTACAATTATCACACACAATTAGACACCAATTAAAATAAAATCACATAATTTGGATATTAAATGCAAAGTTTATTATTTTTTGTGATCTTTCCATTTTGGTAAAACAAACTTAATTACTCCTAATTGTAGAATTAAATCCTAAATGCAAATGCCACATATTTTTGTATCTTTATCAATTTTAACAAATAAACACGCACAGACGAATGCAAACAATAAAATAAAAATAACACAAAAATCCACAAAAATCACACACAACACAAAACTATTTTATTTTGAATTTTTGGGAGTAATTCTCGTATAGGGCAAAAATCACGTGCTCACACCATTCCGGCATGAAAGGACACACCATTGATGAATGCCGCTCTCTGAAAGATAAGATCCAGACTTTGATTGATAAAGAGATTATTGTGGAAAAGGAGCCTGCTCCGAATGTTCGCAATAACCCTCTTCCAGATCACAAGGGTGAAGGCGTTCACATGATTGAAATAGAGGATGATTGGGACCCCAAGGGATCGATCGGTTTGATCACAGAAGGTGACGATCCAAAGAAGCCAATAGTCACCCTTAATCTGATTGTAGTCCAGATTCAACCCTCCGGGGATGCCGAGGTAAACATGTACATGCCACTTGAGTTTGAAGCACCATCCTCTGCAAAGACACCAGCGCCGATTGAGGTTGAATTTATGTCACCAGTGAAATATGCCTACACCCTTAGAAGTTGCAGTTTTACCGCCTAAGGGGCATGTTCCATTCGGGGTAAAGATAGCCACGCCAATTCCAATGGCAATGTCGGCCACAACACCATTCCACACAAATGCCATGCCTTAGGACTACATAGCCGAGGCAAGAAGGAAAAGGAAGGTCAAGTTCGGGGAAGCCATTGCGGCACAGGGTATGACGAGAACTGGTATGGTTTATACCCCAGAACATTTGGGTGAGTCAAGAAAGCAGGCCTCTAGTTGGCCAGCCATCACTGACACTGGGCCCGACTATCTCTGGAGAAAGATACAAGCCAAAGAATACTCAGTCATTGATCAGCTGAACAAAACACTGGCACAAATTTCTATCATTGCTCTGCAACAAAGTTCTGATGCACACAAGAATGCCATGTTAAGAGTGTTGAGTGAGGCATATGTACCAAGTAAAATCACCGGAGGAGAAATGGAAAACATAGTAGGGCAGGTATTGGAAAGTCACAAGATCACTTTTCATGAAGATGAGCTGCCACCAGAGGGGTTGAGTCACAACAAGGCATTGCACATCACCGTGCAATGCGAGGATTATTTTATCACCAGGATTCTGATTGATGGAGGGTCCAGCCTCAACATTTGTCCGTTGGTAACACTCAGAACCTTGGGAAAGGGACTGCATGAGATCAAGGACGGGGCCATCAACGTAAAAGTTTTCGATGGTTCCCAAAGGTCCACCACTGGGGAAATTAGCCTGTGTTTGCAAATGGGGCCTACCTGGTTTGATGTTGATTTTCAAGTGATAGACGTGCCAGCATCTTATAATATATTGTTGGGACGACCATGGATTCATGTTGCTGGGGCCGTAGCATCAACACTACATCAGGCAGTGAAGTTTGAATGGAATCACCAAGAGGTAATAATTCACGGCGATGGTAACAATACCATATACAGTCGCCAGACCATCCCAGCAATAGGAAGCAGAAGAAAGATAGGCGGGGAGACTTATCACCGCATCGAGCGAGTCAACGCCGTTGACAAGGACAAATGGTGGGATAACAAAATTGAAAGCATACTGAACTGGAGCGGATACGAAACTGGCAAGGGGCTTGGAAAGAACCTCCAAGGAATCACTAAACCTATCAAACTCAAGAAACATGGCACCACCTTTGGATTGGGGTATGAGTATACTTGGGAAGAATTCAACCACTGGTCACCACCATGGAGCGGTCCTTACTATCCACTGGAGCAGCCAATACCATACTTGGAACACATTTTCCAACCGACCGAAATTATCTATGGGTCAGAAGAAGAGGAAGCACTGGCAGTAGTGAGGAATTTGTTCCTGGAAGACGATGATATGGATTGTTGTGTCATTTTTGAGGAGGAGGGGGAAGGCCCTTCCATATAGACTGTGAGCAGAGGAGCATTCCTCAATAACTAGACCATCATAACCACCAAAGCCCGGTGAGCCTTAGGGTAGCAAGGCTGAACAAGCATCATGCACTGTCTTTTATTTTTTGCTAGTTGACTTTCCTTTCGCATTTTAAATTTCGCAATAAGATCTTCAATGTTCAAAACAGTTATGGAATTTATCAAAGCATTTCGATTTTTCTTATAAATCTTACTCTTATTATTTACTCTCATTACTTTACTTATACAGCATTACTATTACTTATCTTGATGAACCAATGACTGTGACATGCAATAAGACAACACAACAAACGGACATAGACTCAGAGAAAGATGATATACCGGAAGAGATTGTTAAGAAAGTCGAGAATTTTGAAAACAGGCCGAAGTCCAACCTGGACGAGACTGAGATTGTTAACCTGTAAGATGAAGAGAATCTCAAAGAAACACGAATCAGCGTTCACTTGTCGTCATCAGAAAAGAAGGAATACACAGAGTTTCTAAAAGAATATAAGGACATATTCGCCTGGTCGTACGATGACATGACTAGTCTAAGTACATCTATTGTGGCACACAAACTGCCAACTGATCCAACATGTCCACCAGTTAAACAGAAGCTCAGAAATTTCAAGCCAGATATGAGTTTAAAGATCAAGGAAGAAGTCATCAAGCAGGTCAAAGATAAAGTTCTCAGGGTGGTCGAATATGTGACATGGTTAGCCAACATTGTGCAGTGCCGAAGAAAGACGGGAAGGTTAGAGTCTGTGTCGACTACCGGGATCTCAACCGGGCCAGTCCGAAAGACGACTTCCCCTTGCTAAACATACACATTCTGATTGACAATTGCGCCAAGCATGAACTGCAATCATTCGTGGATTGTTTCGCTGGCTATCACCAGATCTGGATGGACGAAGAGGGTGCTGAGAAAATGGCTTTCATTACTCCATGGGGAATGTATTGCTACAAAATGATGTCGTTTGGGTTAAAGAATTCAGGGGCCACCTACATGAGGGCCACGACTACCATTTTCCATAATATGATACACAAAGAGATAGAGGTATACGTAGACGACATCATCATTAAGTCAAAGAATGCCACTTATCACATGGAAGATTTGAGGAAATTCTTCAATAGACTGCGGAGGTACGACCTAAAACTGAATCCCACAAAGTGTGCATTTTGGGTTCCAGCTGGAAAATTGCTTGGATTTATTGTGAGTCACCGGGGAATAGAACTAGATCCATCAAAGATCAAAGCCATTCAAGAATTGCCACCGCCAAAGAACAAGAAAGACGTAATGAGTTTCTTGGTGAGACTTAACTACATTAGCCGATTCATAGCACAATCTACAGCTATCTGTGAGCCGATCTTCAAGATGTTGAAAAAGGATGCCGCCACCAAGTGGACCGATAAATGCCAGAAAACTTTCGACAGGATCAAGGAATACCTGTCAACACCACAAGTCTTAGTCCCGCCTGAGCCGAGTAGACCTTTGCTACTCTCCATCGCAGTGTTAGATGGTGCCTTCGATTGCGTCCTGGGGCAGCATGATGAAACATGAAAGAAAGAGCAAGCCATCTATTATCTCAGCAAGAAGTTTACTCCGTATGAAGCCCGGTATTCTCTGTTAGAACGCACCTGTTGTGCTCTAACTTGGGTGGCCCAGAAGATGAGGCACTACTTCTATGCCTATACTACATATCTTATATCGAAGATGGATCCATTGAAATACATCTTTCAGAAGCCCATGCCTACCGGCATGCTAGCCAAGTGGCAAATCCTGTTGAGTGAATTCGACATTGTCTACGTAACTCAGAAAGCAATCAAGGGACATGCACTAGCAGATCACCTTGCTGAAAAACCTGTGGATGGATAATACGAACCCCTAAAGACATATTTTCCTGATGAAGAGGTATCATTCATAGGAGAAGACATTGCAGAATCCTATGATGGTTGGAGAATGTTTTTCGACGGAGCAGCAAACTTTAAAAGAGTTGGCATAGGAGCAGTCCTAGTATCAGGAACCGGTCAGCATTAATCGGTGTCTGCCAAACTCAGGTTCCCGTGCACCAACAATATGGCCGAGTACGAAGCCTGCATATTAGGGCTCAAGATGGCTATCGACATGAACATTCAAGAATTGCTAGTGATCGGAGATTCAGATTTTCTTATACATCATGTACGAGGAAAATGGGCAACCAAGAACTCTAAGATACTCTCGTATCTGTATCACGTGCAAGAACTGAGGAAGAGGTTCACAAAGACGAAATTCCAACATGTTCCCAAAATCCAGAATGAGTTCGCTGATGCATTGGCTACCTTGTCATCCATGATACAACATCCGGAAAAAAACTTCATTGATCCCGTTCCAGTAAAGGTTCACGATCAGCCAGCTTATTGTGCCTATGTTGAAGAAAAAGCAGATGAAAAACCTTGGTTTCATGATATCAAGGAATATTTGACAAGAGGAGAATACCCAGAACTTGCCAATCATACTCAAAAGCACACACTTCGGAGGCTGTCCAATAATTTCTTCCACAGCGAAGGAATCCTATATAGGAGAACTCCTAACTTGGGGCTACTAAGGTGTGTCAACGCAAAGGAAGCATCCAAACTGCTAGAGGAAATCTATGTTGGAACCTGTGGTCCGCATATGAACGGTTTTGTCTTAGCCAAGAAGATCCTCCTAGCTGGTTACTTTTGGATGTCTATGGAGACAGACTACATCCAGTATTTTCGGAAATTCCACCGCTGCCAGATACATGCGAACATGATAAAGGTGCTACCAAATGAGCTTAATACAACAAGCTCACCATGGCCTTTCACTGCTTGGGGAATGGATGTTATTGGTCCAATCGAATTGGCCGCTTCCAATGGGCACAGGTTCATCCTAGTAGCAATCGACTATTTCACCAAATGGGTCAAAGTAGCATCTTACAGAGCAGTGACTAAGAAAGTCATGGCAGACTTTGTCCGCGACCGTATCGTCTATCGATTCGGTATTCCAAAGTCAATCATTACTGATAATGGATCCAATCTCAACAGCGACTTGATGAAAGCCATGTGTGAAACCTTCAAGATCAAACATAGGAATTCTACAGCCTACCGGCCTCAGATGAACGAAGCCGTAGAAGCCACCAACAAAAACATCAAGAAGATATTGAGGAAAATGATAGAGAAATATAATTAATGGCACGAAAAGCTATCATTTGCTCTATTGGGGTATCGCACAACTGTCCGCACATCGACTGGGGCAACCCCCTTTATATTGGTTTATGGTACAGAAGCCTTCATTCCCGACGAAGTAGAAAATCCTTCCTTAAGAATCATATAGGAAGTTGAGCTCGACGACGCAAAATGGGTGAAGAGTCGTTACGAGCAGCTAGCTCTTATAGATGGAAAAAGAATGAATGTAGTGACAAGTGTCATGGTCAACTTTATCAAAATAGAATGTTCAGAGCCTTCAACAAGAAAGTCATGCCGAGATAGTGCACATCGCGACAGCTGGTGTTAAAGAAAATTTTCACGTATCAAGATGAAGCCAAAGGGAAATTCTTTCCCAATTGGCAAGGTCCATACATGGTTCACCGTGTTCTGACAAGAGGAGCCCTTATACTTGCAGAAATGGACGGAGAATTTTGGCCAAAACCAATCAATTCAGATGCAGTCAAGCGTTACTATGTGTAATCTTATGCTTTCCTACATGATGTAATTTAAATTACGTCTAACATGATTCCCATTTAAGAGGGGATATGTAGGCAGCCTTATGGGTTCGGTCACAATTCAATAAAATTTTCACTTTCCCCATAATTAGAAACTGAGGCAGAAGAATTTCAGCTGATTATCGCAAGCAGCCGTCAGAAGTATCAACCCGTTAAAATGGGGAAGAATTTTGAGGAGGACCCTCAAAATTCCAAAGTAATTTCAGCCGACAATCGCAAGCAGCCGTCAGAAGTACCAACCCGTTAAACTGGGGCAGAATTTTGAGTAGGACCCTTAAAATTCCGAAGCAAGAGAGGTTGCAATTTCCTAAACCACGTCACAGTCGTCGGTTCATCTAAAAACTATTTCTTAAATATATACTTATGTCATACTTTTACAAACTCATGCATGTTTATCATCGAAGTCGCTTGTTCAACAACTCTACCTCAATAACGCATATCGTATCATCGGATCAAAGCCGAATAGGTCAAGCAAGGCTGGCAGGAGATACGAACTAACCTCCCCTCTACAAAACTCACGATTTTCTTTGGATGCAGACATTTGGATTATGAAAGCATATAATATACTACACACCCATAAGACAGGCATTGATTCATGAATTCAACTCTCGGGATTGTTGCACTTATTGACTGGCCATCCAAGCATGCTAGTGATATCCCATATATCTCAATATCCCCAATGATCTCGACATCATAACTTACTGTCAGCTAAGAAACTCTGTCACATTTGCCACTTTGTTTCATTTCCTGCATCGCATAAGGCTACCATTCTGCCTTTCGAGACTAAACACTGTCTCCATATGCATTTTCTGCATTGCATAAGGCTACCATTCTGCCTTCCGAGACTAAACACTGTCTCCATCTGCATATCCTGCATTGCATAAGGCTACCATTATGCCTTCCGAGACTAAACATTGTCTCCATCTGCATACTCTGCATTGCATAAGGCTACCATTCTGCCTTCCAAGACTAAACAATGTCTCCATCTGTATATTCTGCATTGCATAAGGCTACCATTCTGCCTTCTGAGACTAAACACTGTCTCCATCTGCATTTTGCATGGCTGAAAGATCGCCACTTTATTTACATTTGCATGGTTGAAAGATCGCCACTTTATTTTACATCGGCATGGCTGAAAGATCGCCGCTTTATTTTACATTTACATGGCTAAAAGATCTGCACTTCATTTGCATTTGCATGGTTGAAAGATCGTCACTTCATTTTACATCCTGCACGGCTGAAGGATCACCACTTCATTTTACATTTGCATGGCTGAAATATCGCCACTTCATTTACATTTGCATGGCTGAAAGATCGTCACTTCATTTTACATCCTGCACAGCTGAAAGATTGCCACTTTATTTTACATCCTGCACGGCTGAAAGATCGCCACTTTATTCATGCTTGCATGGCTGAAAGATCGCCACCTACTGCATTTCATAGGCTGAAAGATCACCACCTACTGCATTTTATGGGCTAAAAGATCGCCAAATTATCTGAGGGCGTCATTGTTCGAAGGCATCATTCTCATAGCCCGAGAACATCATGTCATAGCCTGAAGATCCCTTTTAATCTTTTGCATATCACCAAAGTCATCATGGTTCAGAGGCATCATTGTCATAGTTCGGGAGCATCATTTCATGGCGTGCGAATCCTTTATTATATGCTTCATGGCCCAGGACGTCATGGTCTGAGGACGTCATCCTAACCGTCCAAAGATAGCATTCATGGTCCGATGAGAACTTGCATCATGTTTAGATTTACGCACAATATATGCCTGTATTTGCTTATTTGCAGGTAAACCGGCAAGCAATGTCCATCTCGGTAGGAGCGATTCCACTCCAGTTCCCGCAGCACTATTAGACCTTAACCATTCATCCCAACCTGAATATTGCATCCGTTCTTGGAAGGTCTCCATCGGCACACTCCACCGACGGATACCGAACTACATATGATCCGATTCTTATAAGACCTAGGATATGTAGGTAGCTCAAAAGTCAGAGCACAGCCAAACCTCTTCAAGCCATTTCATCCGGTCAAAATCGGTCATTGTATCTTTACCCGACAACTCTTTTCATCCTTCCCGGGTAAAGAGGGGCAGATGTTAATACCCAATTTTCCCTGTATTTTTAAATATGCAAAATAGCCTATATAGGCATATACAAGTACATCCCAAGGTTTTATTATTTTTCCTTAATTTTTCAAAGATTTTTAAACCAATTTACCACCGTATTTTATCAGGAAAACCCCAATAATTGCCACCAAAATCATCATTTTTGGTGATTCATTTGTTGGATTCTCATATTTAAACTAAAATATAGCTAACATAATTTTTTGCATATTTTTACAAATTTATTTAGTATTTTTAAAGCTAAATTGTGTATAATTGCAATAATAGCCATTTTTAGGTTTAAATTCGTCCCATATTTATAAAATGGGATCTTATATTTTTAAATTATTAATTATATATTATAAATCATTTTATTGCTTTTAATTTGTTTTCAGAAATTTATTTACGATTTTTTTATAAATTAAAGGGGGTGAAGGGCTATTTAAAATATAGCCAAATTGGCTTTTGATTGTAGCCCAAAATTGGACCCCAATTTCCAGCCCAATTTCAATTGAAACCTGACCCACACCCTCTTTACTCATGCCCAAACTCGGAACCCCACCTACCCGTCTCATCTTGGCCGTTGATCTCTAAGATCAATGGCCCCTATTTCCCCTTACCAAATTAAACCAAACGACCCCCAAGACCCCTCTCATTCCTCACTCAACCGACCCTCTCCTCTATCTCTTTATCTCTGGTTCTCTCTAGAACCTTCCCCCTCCCCTTCAGCTCCGATGAGTCTCACTCACCCTCTCCAACCACCTCCCAGCCTGAATTTATGGTGGTTTCACCACCCACCGGCCCTCTAGGGTTCCTAAACACTTGTTCATTGAGGTTTCATGGTCTGAATACGAAGAAGCTTCATCCAGACTTGGTTAGATTCAAGTTTTATGGCCATCTCCAGCCTCGCTCTAGCAAGCCATGTCTGTTTCAAGCTTGGCCTCGACTCCTCCTGGTTTGATCAACAACGATCCAAGTCTTTCTCACCGATGGGGTTCCTATGAAACCCTAGCTTCTGTGGTTCTTATGATTTCTTTAGATCTGTTCTAGATCCATGTTTTCCCTAAACTTTTAAAAACTATTTCTTGATATTTCTTTTAAAACCATGCTTTCAAAACCTTTATTTTTCCGATCTAGGGTTTTTGAGTTATGTTTCTCTGATTTTATTTGTCTTTTGTGTGCTTCTCTGGTTTTCTTTTATCTTGGGTGTTTCTTCTGCCATGTTTCTCCCACTGTGTTCTTGTTAAATTTATCCTATTGTATTCTTGTTAAATTTTTTCTACCATTTTCTTGTCAGTTTCTTCTACTATGTTTCTCCTACTGTGTTCTTGTTAAGTTCTTCTACCATGTTCTTATCGGTTGCTTCTACTGTGTTATCTGTGTGTTTCATCTACCTTGTGTTCTCCTACTGTGTTCTTGTTAAGTTGTTCACCATGTTCTTATTTGTTTCTACTACTAGTTCTTCTACTGGTTTCGCATGTTGTTATTTTACTATGCTTATCATGAGTTCCTACTACTAAAAGAGCATGCTAAAGGTCTCAGTTCTTTTCTGAGACCTCTGAACCTGTTTCAATTAGTATTTTTTCCCTTAATCACTTGCCCTTTCGTCTTTGTACTCGGTTAATGGCAAGAACCCTAAATTTGGGGGTTCATCCGAATTTTGAGACCATTGGCTATACGATTTGCTTGTGCTTCATCTCTGACCTTGCTTGATTTCAAAAGCCCTAATCTTTTGGACTTATTTGAGTTCCTAGAGTTGTTTCATCTACTGCTTCATTAAGTTTTAAAATCATTGCTTCAATTTTGTTTCTTCATATGATTTTGACCTTTTGCTAAACTCTATAAGACCTTTACTTGACCCATTTTGCGCATGCTATTTGATACTCTCTCTTCTCCATCGCTGAATTACCATATTCCTATAGTCTACTACTTACTTATTTTGCAATTTCATGACACTTGCACTTTGTCCTAAATTCATCCTCGCATGCCTGTTACTTGTGTACTCTTTATATGTGCAGAACTTCCCTTCTAAATGGCTTTCAATTGTGATTGATTTCAGACTTCCTTTGTATAAGTTTGATTGATTTTCTTTCCATGTTTGCTGACTTCCCTATTACTCGATTTGAGTCAAAAGTTTTCCTTAGTTTTCTGGCTTGGTTCATTCATGGATCAATGCTTACAAAATCTTTGACCCCCTTGATTTACTGTATACTGATGGATCCTCACCTTATTTGTTTTTAACGTGTATTTAAAAATTCTTACCTTAATTAAAACCCCTATGTATTTACCCCTAATTGCCTACTTTGCACAAGATGTTTATTTGATTTCTTTCCTTAAATAGTTTTTACCGATTGAGTCTGAATTCCTTAATTAAAGGAAGTTTTGTTTTGATTGATTTTTAATTGATATCCAGATCCTTAATTGTTTTCTTACCTTGTTTCTGACTATTCTTCACACTATAAATACACGACCCTTTCATTGACATACACACACAATCACTCATAGTTTTTCTGAACTTACACTTACACTCAAAAAAATTCTTTCTTGTTGCTTGTACTGTGGCCTATTTACAAGACCTACTGCCTACTTTTCTTATTTGCTTCTTTGAAACTGGTATGTCATGACTTAAGTTTCAGCACCACAACAATGTGTTTATTGCTTTTGTATCCTTGTTTACTGCTTATGTATAGTTCAACACTCATTCTAGCTTATTGATTTCTTTCTGCCTGTTCTACTATGAATCCCAAACCATTGCCCTCTACGTGTTTAAGATATGGTTTGAAGCATGGCAATATGCAAAGTTATTGTCCATGAATTGAACTTGATCCCCTGGGGATCCTAGCCTCTAACAGTATATGTTCTGGCAGGCTTATAGGTGAGCTAGCACTCCCCATTGCTGGACATGCCTAAAGTCTGCCTTTGCCTAAGCAACAGGCTTTTTACAATTCCATATTCCCCTGAATTCCCTTGTGTGTGTCCATCTGTAGTCGGTTCCCTCTCCTTTTTCCCTTCTAGCACTCTATACTGCACTTGCACACTTTCTTAGTCTTTAAGTTCTTCCCCCCTCTTGTGAGCCTTGCCTTGGGACCCTTTGAGTTCCCTCTGAACTTGGACACTCGAGGGTTGGCCCTTCCATACTGTACTTGTTCCAATTTGATAATGCATTTGGGTGTGAGCATTGCCCGAGTCCCTCTGAGGCTCTTAGGGAACTTTGACACACTCAAAAGGGATAAAGGCTTTTGATGTATTTTTTACTTTAATCTGGGCTATAATAATTTGTAATAAACTCTTGGGGATGGCTAGTGAAAAGGGCGGGTAACTATATATGCCAAAAGGGTAGATATCATGCCTATAAGTACTTTTAAACATGCATGCTTAGAAATCATGCTCATAGGTTCTTAAAATAATTTCTGAACTTAGAAATCATGTTCATAGGGTTTCAAATAATTTTTGCATATAGAAATCATGTTCATAGGTTCTTAAAATAATTTCTACACTTAGAAATCATGTTCATAGGGATTCAAATAATTTCTGCATATAGAAATCATGTTCATGGGTTCTTGAAACAACTTCTTCACTTAGATATCATGTTCTTAGGTCTTCAAACAATTTCTGCACTTAGATATCATGTTCTTAGGTTTTCAAACAATTCAACACCTAGATATCATGTTCATACGTCTTTAAAACAAGTTTCATGCACTTTATACCCCGTTCAAAATCAACTACGCGTAGAAAGCATGCCTATAGGAACTCTTAATCGAATCTGAGCCGTTTCAATCACATATGGAACTAAAAATCAATAACAACGGTGCTGTAGAACTCATAACCTTCATTAAAATTTACCTTTCTTTACTAATCTGACTACCCTTTTAAAACCAGTACGTATTCAGTTTATTTTAGACCTTGTTATTTTATTGCTTTCTGAATTCAGTAGATACCATGCCTATAGGATCCTTGTCCAACACTTAGCCATGCCTTAGGGTAAAGTTTTAAATAAAATCAATTATGTTAATAACTACAACCAACAGGCAGGCCTGATTTGAGCTTCTTATCTTAGTTATGTCTGCCTCAACCTTTAAGTTCTCTCATGTTTAGTACTTAATCATACCTTAACTAGTATGTGTAAGACATGCTAAATTATGTGCTTCTTTGTGTAAAGGGGGTGTATCTGAGCCTTTGTTTGTTATGTGCTTTCCCCCAACTTGCTATACATGTTTTGTATGTCGCCTTAGAATTTTTACCTTTAAAACCACAAATAATCCTAATATCCCTCCCCTTTAGGATTAGTAGTCCTAAATGCATCCGGGATAGATAGGATTGGGACAGGTAATAGCATGCAATAAGTAAACGAGACCATTACGCACTTTAATGCCTTAATGGGGTGGGAAGGGTAGATATGGATATGATGACCACGCGATAATGCCACGCGTAGCCCCTCATTGAGGAGTGATTACCGGGCATTGTGTGGGGTGATCCATATTGTTAATAAACCTAGGACCCTCTTTCCCTTCTTTCTTGTCTCTTTTAAAAGAATTTCAAATCTTTCTTTTAAGAAAAAATCAACTTTCTTTTAGTTCTTTCCAACTTTATTTGTTTGTAAACTCTTATATGAAAATCCCCTCTTATTTGAAGTTTTATTTGTCTACGTGTTATTTGCATCTAAAATTCACAATAATAGTCTGGCCGGGAACCACACTAGTGGATTCTTAGGGATGCCTAACACCTTCCCCTTAGAATAATTTCAAGCCCTTACCCTATCTCTGGTTACTCAAATCAGAATCTCCTTGGTGTCCTAATGCACCCTAATCATTAGGTGGCGACTCTTCAAATTAAACCCAATTCCCAAAAGGAGTGAGTTGTCCTCCCAAATGTCATATGTGAGCATATGATTTTTGCCTCACATGAATTACTCCGACAAAATCAAAACAAAAATTTGTTTATTTTATTGTGTGCAATTTTGGGAATATTTCGTGATATTTTCTGTCAGTATTTGCATTTGTCACTACATGTTTATGTGTTTAAATAAACGAAAAAATACAAAAAATAGGTTGCATTGGGATTTAGAGTTTAATTTTATAATTTTTGAGTTGGGTAGTAAATTATTTATTTTACAAAAAATGAAAGAATCGAAAAATAATGTATTTTTGCATTTTTAGTAATTAATGTCGAATTTTGTGTTTTCTATTAATTTGTCATTTTATTATGTGTGATAATTATTATTAAGCGTTAATTAGTATTTGTGAGTGAATTGGGGTTTTATAATTTGCATTAGGATTTTTGGTTTAAATTTTGAAATTAATTTAGGAGTAAAATAAAGAAAAGAAGAGGAATAAGGAAAAGAAGAGTCACAATTGGGCCAAAATTCATGGAGCCCAAGCCAAAACCAGCCCAAATTACCCCCACCCCCCCTTCCGGTACAAAATTGTTTAAAGTTGTCGACCATCTAAAACGACGTCGTTTTTGTCACACTTGATCTGGACCGTAGATCTCATTAGATCGAACGATTTAGTTCGTCTCCAACATAGATGAAACGACGTCGTTTCAAGTGGATTGATCTGAACAGTTCGTTTCCTTTGATCGAACGGTCCAGTGAGATTCTCACAACCCGACCCATTTTTCCCAGGATCTATCCAGTCCTCCACTTAGCCAAATCGACCCCGTTCTACCTAAGTGAAATAATCCAAACCGTTGATCTCAGTTGATCCAACGGCTTGGATTAAATCTCACACCCAGTATATAACATCCAAACCACACCCAGCCTCCTTCGAAACCCCCCTCCCCCCCCCCCCCCCCCCCCC